>PVJD01017574.1:0-17104 GCA_004026545.1 Mormoops blainvillei | reverse complement strand
GCCAGGTACACCCGCCCTCAGGAACCTGGCAGTCTAGCTGAGAAAGGTTACCAAGAACACAAGCCCAATGCACTGTGCACCCTGGGCAGGGAAGAGGCAGTGACGGGGCTCAGAGAGGGCTGGGGACTTGCCAAGGCCACACAGCTCACATATGTGCAGCAAACGTTTGCCCACTGCCCCATCCATGGCCCACGCCCTTTCCCCTGGATCTCTGATGTTTAAGAGAGGCAACCGCATTCAAGTTGAAATGCAACCTTCATCGCTCGGTCTGTTGTGGATGGCGGAGACCTAGGGAGAGAAGCCCACCCTGGAGACTGGGGACCCCCTTCTAACCACTGTCTTGGGGCTTCCTTAGAGAGGGGAAGGGAAAGGAAAGCCAGTGGAGACTGGGTGGACCAGGAGAGGTATTCACTTTGCCAGAGATCTGAACCATACTTGAAACCCTCTCTCCCCGCCCCACATCCCCGACCTCAGAACTGACTTGCTGCCGTCTTCTCTGAAGTTATCAACCCCGCAGCAGTCGAGAAGCACAGACCAGGGACTGGGTCCTGTTTAAAACTCAAGTTTCGCAGGAGACAACATGGCTGCCTCTGGACCAGACTCTGCCAGGACGCCTCCAAGCACAAAGGCGTTATGTTTGACATCCATGTGACCATTTCTCCCATTCACCAGGGCCCCACAGACCATGACCCAGGGGCCTTCGGCACCACCCTGAGCCCCGGGGCCCCCCGCCGGCGCGGGACTTACTTCCGTGAACACATCCAGCGCGGCCCCCGCGCACTGGCCGGACTGCAGGGCCCGGAGCAAGGCGCCCTCGTCCACAATCCCTCCGCGGGCACAGTTCACCACGCGCACGCCCCTCTTGCACTGGCCGAAGGTGCTATCGTTCAGCAGGCCTGGGAGGGAGGGAAGAGCGCGCTTGCAGGGACAGTGCCGTGAGGGTACCAGGACCCCTTGTGCCCGGCTCTGCCTCCAGACCCCCTTCTGCGCCCAGCTCTTCCCCACAGGCTTCTTTCCTTCGGGACAAAAGCCGCTCTGGTCTCGCCTCCCCCTTGCCAGGTGCCCTGGGCCAGACTCAGTTTAGCAACATGCTAGAAGTAAGGCCCTGAGATAGTACTGCTTCCCATGGGGCCGGAACCGGAAGGGCCTGCAGTGGCCCCAGCAGGTGCCCACAGGGCTCCGGTCACACATGTTGCCCCCGCTCACCCAGACACCCGAGAATTCTCTGCGGGCTCGCCCCTCCCGTCTGATGCTGACAGATCAGTGTCTGGCCTGTGGCTTTTACCTACCTGTCGTGGAGGGTAGCAGAGGGGTGTGCACAGTGATGAAATCGCAGAGAGGCCAGATCTCCTCCAGGGGCAGCTGCTGAACGCCAAAGGAGGCCGAGACCTCTGGCGAAATGATGGGGTCGTACCCTACAGTCTGGTCATAAGTGAGAGGGAGAAGGCTGTCAGTAGTATTTGTCATATTAATAATGGCGACCACGGAGCATTTACCATACACCAAGCACTACGCTAAGCCTTTTGCGGACACCAGTTTACTTCTCACAACAGTACAGCGGGGTTGGTACTATTCTTTTAACCTCAGAGCTGGAGGCTGCGGGGCTTACTCGCTGGGTGGGGGCGGGGCCAGAGCTGAGAGGGAGGCGTGTCTGCCAGCGTGTTCTCAACCACAAATGCAGGGCAGCTCAGGGTGGACAAGGTGGAACTTAGAAGCTCTTAGGAAGCAGGGAGCCCCCGTGAGGGAGGACGGTCACATGGGAAGCAGCGTGGGTCACAACCAGGAAAGAGAAGAGAGAGACTGGCTGCAGCCGGAGGACCCACAGGGGGAACACAGGCAGGGGTGCTGGCTAGTTGAAGGGAGTGCGGAAGGGAGGGAGGGGGCGGAGGCGGTGGTGGTGCAGAGCTGGGTTAGAGAGGAAGACTCGTCACTGGGGAAGGGGGTGAAGTACCCGTGCTGACCAACAGGGTGATGCTGGTCCCCTCTCCTGAAGTTACTTCTGGTAAGGCTTCAGGTGTCTCTAGCCTTGGATAGCAGAAAGTGGTAATCAGTCACTGGAGGGTATACATGACTAACGACAGATGCTTTCAACAAGGCAGAGCTGATGGGTGTGGGGAGCGAGCGCATCAGAGGAAAAAAGTGAGACATCAAGGCATCATGGGTGAGGAAGGGCCCAGCAAGAACCTTGGCCTGCGGGGGAGGTGAGCCCCCAAAGCAGGGGGGCCTCCCTGAGGCTGCTGAGGAGGAAGGAAGGCTGACTCCTGGGGGACAGAGACAGGCAGGAAACTTGGGCTGTACGCTTCATCAATCTCCCGAAATTGGCCGAAGGCCATCGCATATTCGTGATGGGAAGAAAGCAGCAAAGTTGGAGAAGACGAAGCTCAGGGGACGGAAGAGAGGGCTTGTAATGATAACTCATAATGGCAAACATTTATGGAGCATTTACCGCGTGTCAGGCGCACGCATCTAACTCGTCCCTGACGGGTCAGGCGCTATTATTCCCCCATTTGCCAGACGAGGAAACTAAGGCAGAGGGGCTAAGTGATTTAGCCAAGTCACACAAACAGTGAGAAGTGCAGCTGGGACACAAACCAGCACTGGCTGCAGGGCCGGCACCCCTAGTGCCCACCTGCTAATCTGGAGTGGGGTGGGGAGGCCCACAGCCCCACTGAGAGAACACGGGACTGAGATGAAAACATCTCCCCTACAGAAACAGCCTGGCCGCCAGGCACGCGTCCCTGAGCAAGTGCAGTGCGCTGAGGTTACCAAGCCTGATGAGAAGCTGGGAAGCATCTGCAACCCGATGCGAAGCATCTACCTCTTGCGACGGCAAAGACCTACCCAGGTGTCCTCCCAGAGCTCTCTCCATGAGCGCGGCGCTGGTGCGCAATGCCAACTCAAGGGGAAAAGGTGCTGGAGCTCTAAGAATCTCAAAGGCATCAGTGTCCTCCAGGACAGCCATGCTGGGCAGTTCGGCAGGACCCAAGAGACGTGGGACTCTGAACAAGGAGACCTGGACCCGGTCCTGCCTCAGTCATTGTCAACCGGGGCCAGGCTCACGTCCGTGCCCTCTGGACCCGGGTCCTTGATCCTAAGAAGCTGAGTGGATAGTTTCAAAGTCACCTCCTGCTCTAACTTTCAAGAGTTCAATATTCCTTGAAAAGAAAGTTTCCCTAACCCCAGAGGAGACTGTTCAGAGCTTTTAGCCTAGGATTAAACAAAAACAAACAGAGCTCAAAGCATAATAACACGTCAACAGTGGTTATCTCCGTGCAGTGGGATCCATTTTCTTTTACTTTGTGTTTTCCTGTGCTTTTTTAGCTCTTTCCTACCGATTATGAATTTCTTTTGAAATCACAGAAATAGTGTTATAGTTTAGGAAATAATGGCAAAGACGGCTGTATTGAAACCGGAGCTCCTGGAGAGGAAACGGAAAATGGTTATGGGTGAGGGGCCGCTTTTGGAGCACGTTTTTTCATCACCTTGTAGAAGAAGAAAGCCAAGTGAGCCCCAGCCCACTTCCCTAAGGGACCACCAGCTGGTGACCACCACGGGCCCACACAGCCATGCCCTCAGCGAGAAGCTATTTGCTTCTCGTGGTGAGAGTGAGCTGTCCAGGGAAGAGAGGAGTCTGCCCATATTCTCACACGTCTTCTTTGTCCCTGGGCTCAGAGGCGGGCTGGAACAATGGCCCCCTTCATCGCTAATCCAGATGCATTTTTTTCTTGTGGTGAAGGGAGAGGACAAGACACCCACAGAGGTCACAAAGCCAAGCCTGAGGGAGTGGGTTCATACAACTCTGTGGACCCCAGGCTCTCAGGAGGCAGGACGTGGGGAGGGGAGGCTGCCTGGAGAAGGGTCCCAGGTAGCGGCCGGCCCAGTGCCCCTGCCCAACTTGCCTGGGCCTGAAGGGCAGCGGATGGGGAAAGGAGGATACGCATCCCCCACACCCTGTCACAGGCCCTGACTCCGCTTTCTCGCACACAGAGACAGTGTCTCCTTCTGCACACACCTGCAAGGACGCAACTGGAAAGAAAACCTGCACATGTTTCTCACTGCAGACGCCCAGGGCAGACTCAGCTCGGACCTGGGGTCCTTACACCAGGAGACCATGTTGGGCGGTGGGGGAGGGCGCGGTGCGTGTGTCAGGGCGGTGGTATCAGGCCCAAACACCAATGCCTCAGCAAGTTCCTGCCGCGTCCTGTGAAGGGTCAGATGTCCGAATGCGCAAAAGTTGGGGCAATTTCACGTATACACGCCATCTGAGACTATTCCAGCGAGGAGCCTTGGAGAGATGCATAAAGAACCCCCCACCTCAGTCCCAGCCCCAGGACAGACCCCTGAGGTTGCAACAACAGAAGAACCCTAGCTTTGCTTTTCTTTCTAATTCATTTATTTTTAAAGAGAGAAGAAGGGAGAAAGAAAGGGAGAGAAACATCAATTAGTTGCCTTTTACCTCTTGCACAACCCCAACCGGGGACCTGGCCCACAACCCAGGCATGTGCCCTGACCTGCAATCAACCTGGGTTCACAGGCCCGCGCTCAATCCACTGAGCCACACACCAGCCAGGGCAAGAACCCCAGCTTTTCAAGTGGAACTCCAAGGACACCTCCTAGCGGGCACCCTGAGGGCAGCCGGGGGGGCCCGGCCCTGCCCACTCCAGGCCCCCGGCTCTGCGGTGGACGGAGGAGAGCAAGACCACCTTCCAGACACACGGGTTCCAACAGCCACACCCACTCTCTGCCCCGGAGCCAAATGTTTTCGCTTACCTTGGAACTCTCCCCTCTACAACAAAATCTTAAACAGAAGCCCGAAGTAAAATGGGATCAATTCCAAGCTGCAGAGGCGAAGGCCCAACGCCTCGCCGGACCCCTCCCCGTGTCCCTAAGGCACCTTTCTAGAGTCTGAGGCTCTGGGAGGAATTTGAAAATCACTGCTCCAGGGCAGTAGGAATCTAACTACCAGCATGGGGTAGGGGGGGTTTGTCCCAGAAAGAACTCCAGGCCGGGCATGTGTAACTAACGTGGGCCGGGAATGAAAACAGCAGCGGTGGTACAGGGCGAGGACACCAGGTTAGAAGTCCAGAGACCCAGAGTCTGGGTCAGACTCCGCCACTTACTAGTCTGATTTTCTTGAGCTCGTCATGTAACATTCCTGGGCCTCAGTTTCTTTATCTGCAACTGGGACAATAATATCAACCGCTTAGGGTCACTGGCACTCAGTATCTGACACAGTACACAGTAGCTGGACTCAAAAGAATCCGTGACAACTGGTGCCTCAAGTTCAACGTCCATTCCTCTGGGTTAAGTCAAATTCATCACAACACTGGCCCCAAAGCAACTTGAGATGCCGATCTGCTCCTCACAGAAAACCAAGATAAGAAGTGCAGGGCTCAGCTCCTGGCTGACTTGGGTCTTGTAACACATCCTAGAGGACATACTGAGGCAGGAGACAGCACAGCAAGAACTCTGAGATCGTGCTGCTATTGCCGGCCCGTGCCTGGCATCCTGGTTGCCAGGAAACGCCTTTTAGCACTTAGACAGGATGGAGAGCAAACCAAGGCAGGGAGGAGGAGGGAGACGCGTCTCACCCACTGACTCAGCAGCCCTGCGCCTGGTCCGATATAACACTGCCGTGTGTTCCAACATCACGGGAAACACCATGCTAACACGGGAGGGGGGCGGCCCTTGAAATTCTCTGTGTCGTTTCCGCTCTCTGGGGAAAGAAAGCCCTGAAACTGTGCTTTATCCCAAGGCCTGAAAGGGGGAAGAGGCTGGGGTCCACGGTGCCCAAAGAAGCCCATAAAACAACTTTGGTTAATTGCCTGCCTCTGGTCACTGTCTGTTTTACAAGAGAGTTCATAATGCTTACAGAAAGGGCCCATAAATAACTCTGGGCAACTGCCCCAACTTTAATTAACTTCCTCCTGTGATGTATCTGTTTTACAAGGTGAACAAATGGGGTCTGGAGCACGATAAGGATTCAGGCTAACAGACCCGTACACAAACCTAAGTTTGCGTAGTCACATCCCCCGGGGAAATCTGGCACCACAGTTACCCAATCAATATGTAACTTCTTCATCCCTATCCCCCCAACTATGTAAGTCCTCAGAACAGAGGACCCAACGTTCTTGCTACTCCTCCTCCGGGCACACCTGCCCTTGCCTCTCGTCACCCTCACCGTGCTTTGCCCTGAACCCGTGCCTTTCTCCCCTCCCCTCGACAAGGCCCGTTCTCATGGGAGAATGTATCGCCAACCACCCCTGCTTGCCCGCTAGTAGACTTGCTGGTCTGTAATTCTCTACTGCATTGGCAAGAAGAACGGGAGGTTTCTCCTGTAACATAAATGGTGCCGAAACCGGGATCCTGACTCGGATGTCACCCTTTGTCTCCTCCGGTTAACAATACCAGCATGACATGGAGTTATGCATGGAGTTAAGCCTCCAGAGTTAATATTTGTGATTCTCAAACTTTTGAGAAAAATCTCCAAGCAGAAAATGTTAGAGTAAGAACCAGATGATTCAGCCCATCAGCGTGCTGCCAGAATTATCCCGAAACCCACTTCTGCGCCATGTGGCCCAGAGCAAGTCAGCAGCTGCTCCCTGGTGACTGGGCAAGGCTCCCTCTAGGCCAGTGCCTCTTGGGGATGGCAGCATTGATGGGCTGTCCCTCCCCAACCACAACACATACACACACACACACACACACACACACACCAGGTGGTAGCAGGAAGACACCTGGCTACACTCCCATCGGAGCTCAGGTCTAGGATCCCACTTTCCCTAAGCGACCAGATAGTCACAAAGAAAGGAGGGGAAAGGGGACAGTGCATCCCCAGCCTCTGAGCACAAGTTGGTCTCTCCCTACAACTCCTGTGATATGAAGGGGTCAACTCTTAAAATCATAATGCCCTGAAAGCAGTCAGATGTTAGTCATTCATTAACAGTCTCATTAGTGATTAACAGCCTGGTGACAGGTCAGGGCACAGGACAAGACCCTAGGTGCCAGGGAGAGGAGATGATGAGAAAAATAACCTTCAAGGGCTTCGCAGTTCTGCTGGAGCCAGCCCAACCAGAACAACTCAAAGTGTGCCCTACGCCTCCTGGTCTACTCTGAGTCTCCAGTAACGGTGTTCTCCCAAGTTACTGTAACAGACTACGGTCCTTAAAATATTACATCACTTCCTAGGACCGCAGTGAACTCACTGCTAAGGACCACTTCATAGGATGATGGATGTCCAGATACATCAGGGCTTATCCCTCCCTGCCAGTGCAATGCTCACATCCCCTCTTCATGCGCTAACCGAACAGTTACTCAGTCTCGTGTGTGTATCTGCAGTGATGGAAGACTCACTCTCTCCCAGGACCACCCATGCTACTTGGGGCCAGCACTGTCTGGAGCTTTGTCGTCCCCTTTGGCTCACACCTGTAGGTACCCCCAGGAGTCACTCCTTAAGGAGCATGATTCTTCCACAGGGCTGCCGTTTAGCTATTTGAAGGGCCTCCACTATGACTCCCAAGTCTTGTCTGGGCTCAGTGACCCTAGTACCTTCAGCTCTCCCTTAAGTACAGACATGAGACCCTCACCATCTCCTCTATCTCCAGAGCTATCAACCTTGCAGAGCACAGGAGCCTTGACTGCTTGCAATACTCGCAGAAGTTCTGACCAGTACATGAAGAACATCGCCTCCCTTGCTCTGGAAGCCGTACTTCTTTTAACGTTGCCAAAAGTCACATTACATTTTCTATCAGCCATGCCACTGTTAACCACACTTCACTTTTGTCAAAAAAAAGCCTCCTCCCCTAGAAAAGCTTTTTATAAACACCTCCACATTCCCACACTTGTTTAGTTGCTTTGGGGCCCATAGGTAGGAACTTACATGTATTCTAGCTAAATTTCCTGCCAGGGTGCCATTCTAGCTTTCCTACATCTTTAAGGACGTGAGTCTGCATTCTTAACTGTTAACTACCTCTGTCAGTTTCCTGTCATCCACAAATGACATTATCCAGGCTACTGATGAGAATGGTGAATAAGGCAGAACCCTGCACCTCCCGGAACAATCTCCCTCCACAATGAAAGGGATGTATCCTCCAACCAGTTACTAACCCCTTAGCACCAAGCTCAGTCTCCAACTTAACCCCACGGGCCTTGTGAAAGACCTGAACAATGTCTTGCCAAAGTCCACATTTGCAGACACTCTAAATGTCCATCTTTAAGGCAATGGCCAGATTTAAAAAAAGTAATTTATCCACAGAGCAAAATTATACACAATCGTTTAAAACTATGGTAAATCTATGCACACCGCTCTCTTTAGAAAATGTATGCATTCTATACAAATAAACAGAAAAAAGCCTGAGATGACACAGGCCAAACTGAGGTTTCCTGAAGAGACTGGAATTGGGGTGGTTAATCAGAGACCCTTATCTACACTTTAATTTTTATGAGAATGCTTCGGTTGATACATGATTAAAATATAATATTAATTACCCCAGGTATATGACATCCAGGAACTTCCAGGATCTACCAGTTACATATCAGTTTCCAAAGACAGAACAAGGCTGCCCTGACCAGTGTGGCTCGGCTGGTTGGGCGTCATCCCGCAAGACGAAAGGCCGCTGGTTCAATTCTGGGCCAGAGCGTGTCCCTGGGTTGCGGGTTCAGGCCCCCCCCGTTGGAGCAAGGGGCACATGCAGGAGGCAACCGACTGATGTTTCTCTTTCTCATCAGTGTTTCTCTCCCTCTCTTTCTCCCTCCCTTCTCCTCTCTCTAAGAATAAATAAGTAAAATCTTCAAAGACAGAACAAGGCCAATTTAAAATACCTTGTGTTGCTTTTTCTCAGAGGAAAACACCAAGTGGCAGAAGACACTGGTGCTTCGGGAGGCTGTGGGGGCTTCTGTGAAGGATCCAGCAGCAGCCCGGGAGGTCAAGGCCTCGAGCTCCCTGAGGCGCGGCCAAGGAAAAGGGGTGGATCCACGTGACCAAGCTGGTCTGCCTGGTCAAGGACATGAAGATCAAGCCCTTGGAAGAGACCTTCTCTTCTCGCTACCCCTCAAGGAAATCTGAGCTCACTGACTTTTCCCTGGGGGCATCCCTCAAGGACAAGGTTTTGGAGAATATGTCTGTGCAAAAGCAGACCTGCTTTGGCCAGAGGACCCAGTTCAAGGCATTTGTGGCCATTGAGGACCACAGTGGGCACGTTGGTCTCAGGGTTAAGTGCTCGAAGGCAGTAGTCACTGCCACCCATGGGGCCATTACCTAAGCCAAGCTCTCTGTGGTCTCAGTGCAGTGAGGCTACGGGGGGAACAAGATCAGCAAGCTCCACGCTGTCCCTTTCAAGGTGACTGGCTACTATGGCTCCGTGCTGGTACGCCTCATCCCCACCCCAAGAGGCACTGGTATTGATACAGAGAAATCCGATCAGATCACTGGGGAGGGGCAGGGAGGGGCTGTAGGATGAGGCTGCCCAAGGCGATGGTAAACAGTATAAGATGGGACTGGATGAGAAGCTGAAGGACCCCGTTGTGCATGGAATTATAGACCAGAAAACTTAAACAGAAGGAAGGCACAGACTGGCTCTCTTTCTATTCCTCAGGGACGCCTGGACGACAGTGCCAGAGCCGCCTGCGTTTCGCAAAGGTCAGTATTTTACACGGGAGAGGGAACTCCGGGCACAGCCTAGGACCCAGCTGGCCTGGCAGAGGGTGGCACGGCTACTCTGCTTTGGGTGTTCTAGAGAGGACAGGCTCCGAGGCAGAAGCCTGCCATTCTTCCAGAATTGTATAGCTTTTGAATCTTATGTTGTTTTAGCTTGTAAACTAACCTTATGGAAATAAGATAATTAAAACTAACGGGGCAACGACACGGGAACTCGGGAGTTAAAGATGTCAGCCTTAATTGATAGGCTTCAGTGACCAAAGCACGTTGGAGGTTGTTAATCCAAAATCGTGTAGCTTTTCAATAAAGAGTCCTTTTCTTTTTCACCAAACCTCTGCCTCTGGAATTTCGCCTGGAGGGTGGCAGCAGGCAGCAGGACCCCACTTGCTGTTCGGTAACACTATCATTCCAGCCCCTGTGTCCAAGAAGCTGCTGGTAATGGCCTGTATTGAATGCCGCTACACCTCAGCCGGGGGGCTGCACTGATCCCCTGGGGAACCTCGCCAAGGCCGCCTCTGATGCCATCTCCAAGACCTACAGCTGTCTCACCCCGGGCCTCTGCAAAGAGACTGTGTTCACCAAGTCTCCCTATCAGAACACAATGACCATCTTGTAAAGACCCACACCAGAGTTTCTGTGCAGAGGGCCTGGCCTCTAGCTCTGGCAACCACACAATTTTATGGCCTATTATATAAGTACATAAAATAGCTTGTGTTTAGCAAACACTGATCATTGTCTCTCATCTGGAAGCTGATACACCAGCTCTTTTATAATTCATTCAAGAATCTTCCTTCCTTGCCCTTGAGGAAATCTTGCTCTCCAGAACATCGACCAAGGCTTAGATGACGCAGATCAGTAATCTCTCTGTCCTGAGACAAAATTCATCTGGACCCAAACTGTGTTAGGGAACTCCATCAAAGCGAGCAGCGGAACGTGAAGAGAGGCCGCCTGACGCGCTCCAGAACCACCAAGCGGGGAGCTCTTGAGGGCTTGGGGCAGGGGAGACCATCCAAAGCATGCTCCGGGGGTTTACAAACAGCATGTCTCAGAAGCAGGACAGCCCAGAGTGACTCTGTAGAGACAGCTCGACAAAGCCCCCAAAAGTGAGGCACCCACACCTTCCTCACCATGCCGGGGAAAAAACATGTGGGCATATCACGTAGGACGTGCGCAGGGACACAGGTTAATATTGATGAGCAGGTTCCAGACACCTCTTTAAATCAAACACATGTCTGAGAGGTGTCAATCACTCCCACTGCTGATGCTCAAGGTCTTCCATCCCCCTGGGCCTCCCAGAAGCAGCTCCCGCAGGAGTTGAGGAACCAAGTGTTGCCAGATGAACAGACAAGCTGGCTGATCACATCAATTATTCAGGAAATGAGGTGCGACTTTCTGTCTGCGTTAAGTCCCTGCCAAAGTCTCGAGTCCTTGATAAAAAACGTCCCAGAGTTAGAAGAATCCGATGTGCTATGGCGTCAGCGGCAGGGAGCGAAAGTGTCAATGAGAGAATGGCCGTTGGGCCTGGAACTTGTTCTATCCACAGTTACTGCATCAGCAAAACAAGGGCTCACCGGTTTGGCAATGTGTGCTCTGCGTTTACCTGACCCCTGACCCCTGCTTTTAGATGATCCAAATCCCCTATGAGCTAAACCTTTACCTTGATCTCTCATAGAAGAGGTAGGAGGAGAAAGTGTCCTTTGTGGGGATGGCACGAGGCTTCCCCCGGCAGAAATAGGTGGGGTTGGTTTGTTTTCATGACCAATGGATTCTGCTGGGCCATACCCACCGCTCTCAGAGATTTAGAAAAATGTACCTGCCCTTCCCAGTACTGAGGCTAAGGAAAGATGTCGGCAGACTTGAATACGGTGGGGAGTGGAGGCTGGAGGCAGGAAGATGCTCAACATGGTACAGTGGGATGCCCACCTGGGTTCTCGTCTATCATCCATTCACTGTGAGCCCTCAGCAAAAATGTACAAACTCCAGAGGTCAATGTAAAACTAAGGGTTCATCTACAAGGTCCCTCTAACTCTGTGAGGGTACAGAGGTCAGACAGAAAGGGAGGGAACGAGGGAGAGAAATGGAAAATTCTGTAACAGTGCTAGGTAAATTTTCTAGACCTAAAATGATCTGATTTTCAAAGCTACTTTCTTTAATGTTTAACTAAAGCTTCCCTGGCTGCAATTTGAACCCACAATCCCCTCACAGCCTCTGTAAACAGGGAGACGCCTACCAGCCCCCCAGGTGCGTTGTCGCTCTGGCCTTCAACACCCCTGAGGGGCCCTCTCTTGGCTGAGTGTCCTCCCCGTTTGCCACATCCACGGTGGGTGGCAATGCTATTGATGACAACCCTCCCTCAACCAGACGCCTCCCAGGGTTGGATAAGGCAGGACCCAGGTGGGGGTGGGGGGACAGAGGTCAGGGATGACTTCCTAGAAATGTATGGGGTCTTCCAGACACCACTGGCTCTACAGTCATATCAGTGCACAGACAAGTGCCTTTTGGTCTCTTCTGAAGTGTGGAGGGGAACTAGATAGATGGACAATTGCTCTGTTGTAAGGCTATCAATTTGCTTATGTTTTCTGAATTATCACAGGAAACAGACACAGCAAAGGAGGCCCTCACAGCAGGGGAGAAAAGGCTCACGGGATATGGTCCCCTCCCTGCTCCGCTTGGACTCAGGGCTACTCCTACCCCCGGAGCCGAAGCACCTCCAAGTATCTCCAGATTTTGAGTTCAAGCGCCCACATAGGCAAGAAACCCTCCCTCCTTCCCTGGCTTTACTGCCTATTCAAGTCAGTGTTCTAAAAGTTTGGGGCGGGCAGGGGGTGTCAGACCCTCTTAGGACAAAGCCTCTAGCTTCTCTCAAACAAAACTGCCTCTTCCAAACTTTCGACAGGAAGCCTGCCGACCCCTTACCTTCATCCCAAAGGACTGCATCCGGGTGGCCACCTCTCTCCCAATTCTGCCCAGGCCGAGAATCCCCAGGGTCTTTCCATTCAACTCGGTTCCCATGAACTACAGCCAAACACGCAGAGAAGCCAGAGTCAGCATCAGAAGCGAACCTCAGGCCCTGAGCTGGGGGCGGGGGAGCCAAGGCTGGATGCTCACCTTCTTCCGTTCCCACTTGCCATTCTTCATGGAAGCCGTCGCCTGGGGAATCTGCCTGTCAGGACAGACACAGGTTCAGTGGGCCCACGCAAACCCCTGCCAGCTCAGAAAGGAGGCGTGACATAGCGTCTGCACAGCCACCACCTCTGCCAGTCACGAACCACGCTCAGCCTGGGTCTGGGGACCTCAGGTTCAGAATCACAGAGGAAGGTCGAGGTGGTGCAGCAGTGTGGAACCCTTGCAAGGCTTGACTTGGAGTCCTGGGACTTCCGTCTCCAGGTAAGTGTCCGGGATATCAGTGTGACTCTGGACACATAAAAGGCAACAGCCAATCCTCCGGGGTTTGTAGGAATAAGTAAATGCGGAACTCTGATGGCATCAAGTGCTCCAGAAATTCAAGGATTTTTATTTTCCTAGTCTCTCCAGGGTCACAGCCTACATCTACCAGATCAGGGACAACTGATTATTTATTCTTCTTTAGGAGCTTCTTAAGCCCCAACCATCCCAGGCTAGATTTCAACGGGTGGGGCCACAGTTCAGACACTTCCAGCTGCTGCCCCACCGCCTGTCCCACTATGCACGCACCCCCCCCCCCACGGTCTCTCTCCTCCTGATAGTTAACATGGAGTCCTGAGTCTCCTTGTGTTTTCTAGAAGAGACAAAGGAAGTTAGGGCAAAGTTAGAGGTCACAGGGCAAGATGAGACACGGTCCTCCAAGCTTCTCTGGAAATGAAAAAGAGACAAGAAACAATGTTTAGAATGTTTAAGGAGTATCTTCTCTATTTGAGATACTCTTATAGGAAACGTTTAGACACACATTAGTTCTTTTAATATTCAACTGCACAGCGCGGGGCCCTGGGAGTTAAATACCTCACCCAGGATCACCCAACTGGAAGCAGCTAAACCAATTCAAAGCCAAGGAAGACCCCCACTAGGTAGCCTCCAAAGTATTTAAATGAAGGCTTTCTTGCCAGCCACAAAATTCAGTGGTGTGTTGTGTGTGTGCACAAAGAGTTTCTAAGATATTATTCCTGGGTTTCTACTTCACTGCCTTATTTAAAAAAAAACAAAACTTTCATGTCTACACATTATCAGGACTTACACCTGAGGGCAGGGCTGCTCTCCTGCGATGAGAGCCCCATGGACTCATGGGTAACCTTGGCCAAGCTTAAGGAACAAGTTTCAGGGGGGGAAGCTTGTTCCCTCCATCTTGCTGCTCTGGCCCACGATGCCTCATTTCAGGAAAGTAATTACAGACAGTGACTTGCCTTGAGGAAGTGCCCTCTTCTCGGTGATGCCATCCTGATACCTCCTCACATCTAGTGTGACGGAAACTCCCACCCCCCCACCCGCCTCCTCTCAGTTCCCTCACCTCCAGATCTCTGCCCACGTGACTTCGTAGTGTTGTCTAAGATGTACGTGCGGCACCATGACCATGAGATATCCCCAGACCATCTCTCTAGCTCCTGTACCCAGGTGGTCCCAGAGCCAGGTTAGGTCCTCACCAGGCCAGCCTTGGGGGACCAAGGTGTGGGCAAGGGGCCTCCTGAGTGGCCTGACTTACAGGAGGAGAAGGTAAAGCAGGCAAAATGGGAAAATCTGCATTTGTTGGTCTTCTGTCTTTCCTTCTATGTCACTGTTCCTCCCCTGCAGCTGAAGAACTCCCGTCATCTGTTCAAAGTGCCCACCGCCAACGCCTTGAGGCCCATTCAGGGCCTCTGCCCCCACATGGCCCAATGCTCTCGATTTCCCATTCACAGCTCCCAGTCCCACCTGTTGCTGCCCTGCTAGGAAAGCAGTCTGATTAAACATACAAGTTATGAGAGATGGTGATTCCTTATTAATGGGTACTTATTTCTTAGTTTGGATGTGTCTTTGATGAATGAGGTCATGGATGAGGGACTAAGACTAGGATGCCCCCTTTAAATCATTCCATTTTACTGACTCCTGGAATAGGAAAAATTATTCCCGCCTCCCAAGCCTTTCTTTCCACCTCCACTAAAAAAAAAAAAAAAAAGACAGAATTAATTAGAATAATCAGGGTTGTCCAACCTGCAGCCCGCGGGCCACATGTAGCCCAGGATGGCTGTGAATGCAGCCCAACAAAATCTTAAATTTACTTAAAACATTATGAGATTTTTTTTTTTATGGTTACATGTCGCAGTGTATTTAATGTGTGGCCCAAGACAATGTTTCTTCCAGTGTGGCCCAGAGATGCCAAAAGGTTGGACACCCCTGAAAGGAGATCCCTCACTCAAAAAATAAACAAACAAACGAACAAAAAACCCAAACAAATAAACAAAAAAAAGTAACACAAACCTCCCCCAAAACAGCAGTGAATTTAACAGCACAGGTAACAAACACCAGGGCATCGGCCGCCCCACTTGTCCAGGGAAAGCACATGCAGCCCAGATGGTCTGGGAGGCCCAGGCAGCCGGCTCAGCGGCCCCTCCCAGGCGGGGTCCCCCCTGCTGTGGCAGCTGTCCCCGTCCCTCTTTCTCCAACCTCCTCCCCTCTTCACTGGCCAGTGAACATCAGTGACTAACCTAAGAGGGTCTCAGGTAGAAATCTCAGGGAATTGTTAGAACAAAGGTGAGCCCCTCCGGATTCTCCCTAGCAGGCAGGAGAACGGGCCTCGAGAGAGGGAAAGAGTAATTTCTCGGCCCCAGGAGATTTCAGGCCTGAGTGGAGAAGCGAGGAGACCTGGCTGCCTGGCTGCCGGTCTAAGGGTCCAAGGTCTCAGAGATTCAATTCCGACAGAGCCTCTGACCCTCCACTGTGGACTCAATACCAGGGAGATGAAGAGGAGAGTACCTGAGAGATCAAGGAAAAAGAAAAAAAAAAAGAATCTAAGGTTCCGCCAAGGGACCTAGAGCGGCTTCCTGCCCCGAACTTGGCTCCACGGCCTTCCCCTTGGTCAGGGAAAAGCTGGAAGTGCCTCTTCAACACAATCATTTTACTACCCCCAATACAGTAAGACTCACGCATATTATGTGTCATATCCATAGGCTCCCAGGCTGTCCCCCATACTCAAGAGGACCCCGTACCCAGAATTCTGGCTAAAAGAGCAAAAGATTTAACTTTGCATTATGAGCCCACAAGTAGGCACAGGGATCTGAGGGCAGCTTTTTATTCTACTCTATTTATTACAGCACAGATCTGCGAGGACAGTGACAGAGAGAAGCCCTGTCCCCGGGGTCAGGGGAATCAGTGAGGGACATGGCTCAGCTGAGGAATCCAGAGACAGGCTTCTTGGATGAATTAAGCCTGGAGCTTAATCTTGAAGAATGAGAAGTTACCTGGACGACAATGTCTAGGTGGGGAAGGGCGCTCCGGCAGCAGGAACAGTGTTTGCAAGGCTCAGAGGTTAGAAGTTACTGTGTGGACACTGGCTGCCGGGACTGGCCCAGAGGACAGATGCGGAGAGTGGAGAGTGAGTAGGGAGAAACAACAGATCACGCACGATTCCCGTCTCCGTGACCCGGCTTGTAGGTAACGAGCCGGAGCCCAGTAGCCGCCCGTCCCCACCGCAAGCACTCGGAACCCGACCTTGGTGCTCCGGAACCAGAGTACTGCGTGTTCAGCTGCGGACCGACCGCCTTGAAGGTTGCTCTTAGCAGTCTGCACGTCGTGAGGCCAAGGCGTTCCGAAGTTTCTGTGGGTCGCTCTGCTTGGGGAATCGTACTAACTGACATACCAGAGGGACCGGTTCTGCTGAGAAGTCAGCGACTTACCTGGCCAGACACAGGATCATCCCACAGGTGAGCTCCGCAGCACTGAGACTGTTCCCATTGGGGGTGCTGAGGGGCAAAGGAAACGGGGGATATCAGTGGGCCCAGACCCAGCACTCCCGCTCCAGTCCCAACAGAAAGCCTGCGGGCACACTGTGCTCCCACCCCTGCTCCCTGAGCGCACCCATCCTCGATACGAACCCCACGCCACCGTCCCTGGTTTCTCTGGTGTGCTCCTGCCCACATCCCAGGGCTGGAAGGAAATGCTGGCTTTATGTTTTCATGCAGAGGGACCTCCGGTGAGAAACACACCTGGTCTCTCTACCAAAATTAAAATTCCCTTCTCCCAAGGCATAGAAGTGTCTCCTCGATTGGGAAAGATGTGTGTGGCCCAGACCTTGTCTGCCTCCTCTCGCCTCTCGGTCTACCTGCCTGTAGGAGGCCCAGATCCACTGTGGCTCCATGCCACCCATCGGACCAGGCAGTGCTTGTGACGGGTGATGCCTCTACAGATGCAGAGGTCAGCCCTTGCCCACTGACCTTCACCAAGGTGCCCAGCCTGGCTGTTACTGGTAGCAGAACAGAAGAGTGTTATCTCCAACCTGTGTGG
>PVJD01017573.1:0-17100 GCA_004026545.1 Mormoops blainvillei | reverse complement strand
TAGTGGGGACCTCAGCTGGCAGGCTCATACAGGAGTCCCGAAGGGGAGGGACCCTCGAGCTAGATGGGGGAGGTTGGACTCAGTGACCTTGCTTCTCTCTGAAGGACTGTGAGTCTTTGAAAACTTCCACTGGGGAATTGTTGCCTCCTGAAGGGTCCCTCTGTTACCCCCAGGGCAGGGAACAAGTGTTTCCCCAGATCAGGGCTCTGGAAGCTTCTCTCAGACAGTCCTTGGGAAAGGTGGGGGGTGGGGGGAGCAGCAGCTGTAAGAAGGGAGCCAAGAGGGGAGGACTTCCATTTCTGAAATATGGGAACTTGAGGGTTTCTTTCTTTCTTTTTTGAATATTTTATTGATTATGCTGTTACAGTTGTCTCATTTTTTTTCTCAAGAGTTTATTTTTTGAATGTTTTTGGTACACTTCCTCTCTGGAACCTGACCAATGGTTTTTAAAAAATGTAATTGATTTTTTTTTTAAAAAGGAAATTGTGTGAAGGAGGATGAAAATTTGGCTTAAACATGAGGCTGTGGGGAGGAGGCTGAGGAAGGAAAGTGGCTGGTTCTACTGTTTCCTCCCCTCTCCCTCCTTTCTAATCTGGGTGGGTTTAGTCTTCACCATCCTCCCCGGGACAGTTCTACCAAGTTCCACAGTCGCCCAGCTAATGGAATGTTGCTTTTCAAGACCGGGGGCTTCAGGACTCACCGTAGGCCCAGCTCACCTGTGGTCCCGAGCAAGCCTCCCGATGTCTCTGGGCCTGGGTTTCCCACCTGGCTTCTCTCCTGGAAGCATCAGCTTTGCCTTGTAGGTGATTGTAGGCTCCTCGGAACAATCAAGTCTTTGCTTGTCATCCTCAAGGTTTCCTTAAGGGCCTGAAAAGAGCAGAAGAGGAGTCTGAGGAAGTTAATTCCCGGGGTCAAACTCTCGCAGGCCTGGGTGGGGAAAGGGGTGCAACCCCCGCCCAGGCCTCCAGGTGTGCTGTGAACAACCCTCATTATCTGAGAGCCTCAGATTTGACTTTCAAAAGGAAAGCGCCCCTCCCGATAAAGTGGGCCTTATTCCATTGGAGACAGCTTTGTTTGGGCTCCCCATTTGTTTTGGTCCCAGTGTCCCTCCTGGGTCTCTGGGGGGTGAAATGGTTCCTGCTCTGGGTGAGCCAAAGGGCTCCACACACCTGGTCGTGCCCAGCCATGCCTTCAGCATTGTTTATGAGTGCTTGTGGGTGCTGGGCCATCTCCATCTGCTCATACGGGGATGGGGAAACTGAGGCACAGGAAGGTTCTGCAGCTTGTGCACTCACTCGGGCCTCTCAGGTACTGCTCAGTCAGCCTTGAACCAGGTCTTTGCACTCCCTGCCCAATGCTTTCCTCCCACAAACCGTTTATGATGCGCCCTAACGTGCAGCTCGGTTCTCTGTCCTCCGCTTCAGCCCTCCTCGTCTGATTTACCGCCCAAAGTGCCAGCTGCCACCAATTATTGTGGAAATGAATTCACTTTGCTCAGATAGGAAGATCTGGGCCTCTGTATGAAAAATGGGAGGAAAAAAACTTCCTCTAATAATTTCAGGGAATCATCATGACAGCCCCCTTCTCCCCAAAGTCCAGGTATTTTCCTAAGGCCCTCCCTTGAAGGCCCAAAGAAGTGAATCTGTAATGGTGAAATTCCCGGCTCCGAGCCGTGGGCGTGGCCCTCCGCTCACGTGCTGAGGCCGACTGCTTTTCCACCCCCTGATGCAGATAACGAGCCCAGGGGGACATTCCTGAGCCAAGAAAGAGAGACTTGTGTTCTAGCATGCTTCCACCTTCATGGTGCTTCCTAACATGGCGCTCTGCAGCACGCTACAGGGACACATTTGGGAGGGGTGTTTTAAGCATGAAAATACTTTTTTTCCCCTTTCGCTTTCCATATAGAGGCTTGGCTTTCCCTCCCTGGACAAAAATGTGAATCATTTTCCACAATAATCAGTGCGTGTTGGGACTTTGGGGGGCAGGAAGGTATGACCAAGACAGCTTCAGCCGGAATCCCCGCCCCACCCACACTGCTGCCTCTGCAGCCTGACCCCAGGGCGGGTGGGGTGGGGGGTGAGGCCAGCCTGGGGCCCGAGGGGCGCATGGAGGGCAGGCAGGAGTTACTGTTTCCATCGTTCCAAGCTCCGGCTGCATGTTCTTGGGGCTGATTCCGAAGGACCCATTACTCCCATTCTTCATGGGTTTTTGAATAATGCATTTGCCTCAGCCCTTTAAAAACGCCTGTGCTTAATAATGCTAGAATAATGACCTGTGTCACATTTCAGCCACAGGGGCTCTTAATCCACGGCCGCATTCAAATGTGAAATGTGTTTCTCGTGACATTAGGCTAACAGGAAAAATACCCTCCTAGCGAGGAGCAAGGGGAATCAGTTTGTGGTTTACCTTGGAGCCTGTGGCAGTTTGGATGAGGGTCCTTCCTCTTAACATCGTAGGGGCAGGTGCCCTGTTGAACACCTCACTGTGCCCCCAGCCCTCACACATGGGCTCTTGTTAATGCTCCACACAGACCAAACAGGTAGTCCCTCTGGAGGCTATAAACATGCTCACCCAGAGGCGTCCTGTGAAAGTTCAGTGGAGAGGAGGATGCCCATACAGGCTGAAGTGCTCAATAAATGGGATTTCAAACCAACGCCATCATCCACATTTTGCAGCGGAGGCAAGTGAGGCCTGGAGAGACTTTGAGGTTCCAAGCCGGGTGGCCCTGACTCCGGGGCCCAGACTCGCAGGTGGCCGATAGGAAGGATAGGAACGGTTGTACGGTAGGGAGGCTCCACCTGTCAGAGCTCCTCATTGGCTGTGGGGCCATTTGCCAGTCACGCCTGTTCCTACCTGGGCCCTGTGACTTTCTCTGAAGCGTCCTCTACTCTGAAGGCTGGACCTATGCCGGTCCCTTGCCCGGTCCACATGACCTTCCTTCTGCCCTGACCGCCGTTTCCCCCTCACCTGTGGGGTATGTGTTTTGGGTAATAGTTACGTGAAATGGCTCATCCACCAAATTGATCAGTTACCAAGCCCCCGGCCCCCCAGTCCTGCTTAGGGGAAGTTCAGGGTTAATGATTGCCAAGGAGAGCTTCTGAGGAATGTCAGTCCTCTGAAGAGGGAGGTTGCCCTGAAGACCCTGACCTGGCATGCCCCTTGGGCCCCTCCCCTCTCTTGTCTCTGAGTTCGGCACCATAGGCCCCCCTGCTCACCTGCTGCCAGCCCACTTCCCAGCTCTGGCCTTGGCCCTAAAATTCCTCTCTCTGGGGGCGCTTTTCCCTCTTCTCTGCCAAAGCAAGTCCTGCCCGCCGTTTGGGATCCATCTCGAGCGCTGCCTCCTCCAGAAGCCTTCCCTGGTTGCCCCAGCGTCCTTGCTTTGGGTTCCTTCTCTGAACTCCTCCAGGCTATCAGGCAAGGTTTTGATCACTCCCCATTCTGTGAGGTGCTGTGTTTGGTCCGTGCAACTCCGCAGTGAGCCAGGTGCCAGCCTGTATTCCAGGAGGGGGATAGACGTGCTCCAGGGGCATGTGTGCAGCCTGAGGTATGGAAGGGGTGCCATAGGAAATCCCAGTGACCCAGGGGCAGATGGGAGGTGAGGGCCACTGGAGTCTGATACGGGGACTTGGGTATACACTGAAGGGTAAGTGGAATTTTCCAGGCAGACAAGGAATGAGGGTCAGGGCATCTCAAAGCAGAGGGGGTCAAATAAGGATTCAGGCGTGGGCATGTTGGGCACAAGGCACCTGTGAAACACCCAAGTGGGCCTGTCCGGAAGGCAGGTGGCCTCTCAGGAAGGTCTGTCTCCTTCCCTTCTGTTGACCCCTTCGCAGTTTTATTACTAAGTGTGTCTGTCTCCTCAGAAAGACAGGATTCTTCCTGAGGGCAGCCATGGTTTCTTATACTGCTCACCAAAGACCTGAGCGTGGAGCACGGAGATGTGGAACTGAATCTGAAACTCACCTCCTTCCGCGCCCGTCACTACTAGACTCCCAGTATGCCCCTCACCCCTAACACGCACCCAGCAGCTCTTCACCTCCCTGCTGATTCCGGTCCCTGGCTCCCGTACTTCGTGTACCTTGGGCCCCGAGCACCTCATCAGATTCTAGGCACGTGAAGGTGCACAGCCACAGGAGCTCAGGGCAGACCCAGGCTGTGTGTGGGACTCACTGTCAGGGCTTGATAGCCAGGCCGCCCCCTGGGGGTTCTGATCAGAAAGCCTGAGATGGGCTCAGCCGGTTGGCGTGTTTGCAGCAAGACTCCTGAGTGATGTGGATGCACGGTTGGGTTTGGGACTTACTGCTTAGAGAGCTTTTCCAGGCCCCTGTCTACCTCTAACTTCACCCCCATCCCAAGAGTCAGCACCCCAGACCCCACCTGGACATTTTCTGGGTGGAGCAGCCTTCCTCACGGGGTGGGGGGTAGCAGAGCCTCTGTGGCTCCCATCCGGGGGTCTTGGCTCTGTCCTCAGGGACTGCATGGCCTCCTCCAGCTTTCCAGACCTGCTTCCCCAGGATGTGGGAAGGTATCTGGTGCCCCATCTTCGCTGGGTCTCCCTCCTTTTCCTCCTTCTGTGGTCTGGGCTCTCACAGGCTGACAGCCTTATCTCAGGCTTGAAGTTCCTGATCGGGTTAAAAGCTTGGGACCGGGGTGGAGATAAGATCATGCCTACCCCAGCAGCCTGACATCTCCCTGCTGGGGGAGGGGAACCCCAACAGTCAGGGCCTGCATCCACCTTCAGTCAGAGGAACATTGGCCTGGCAGGGACTTCATCCTTTCTCACCCTGGGGTGAGGGACCTGCCTGCTGTATCCACTCTGGAGGCCAGCGAACCACCGCATAGGCCCCCTAGTCCTCGTTCTGCAGGGCTCAGCGGCAGACCAGCTCTGAGTGGGGTCTGCCCTCACCTTGACCTAGACCCCCCGCAGTCTCAACCCTCGCTGTGATTTTCACTGCCCTGGGCTCCTTCTGCCTCCCAGACCTTTGGAGAGCCTAACTTACCTGAACTGTGGTGGGCCTGAGGGTACAGTATGTTTTAAAGTTCTCAGGTGGTTCTAAGGTACGTCAGAGTTTTAAGGACCCTAGGCTAGATGCCCAGCACCCACCTGTCCAGCTCTGACAATGTGTAGAAATAGTTATACTGGAGTCAAATAGCCTGGACCATCTTACCCTGCATATCACATAGTACTGGAGTAAATCTTCGTATTTTATACAAAAGGTATTTAAAGATTAAAAATTTACATCAGTAAAACCAATTATTTAATAATTTTTAAATACAAAAATGTCTAACAGTTTAGAATATCAAGTAAATGTAAATTTATAAAAATAGACACTATAATTCTGGTATATATTAGATAAACAAAAACGAAGCATTCAAAATGTTAAAATCTATACACACTTCAAACACACAAATTTAGTCATGAAAAATTCAAGATGAAATATTATTTGATCCCTTTTAAAGCAGAATCTTAAATTCAGAGGACATTGGCAGTATCGTTATGTCACAAGTATGTTTTTTTCCTGTAAATTTTCTAGAAAAAGCTTTTCCTGACTCTATGCTAGCAGGGGAATGGTGAGAAGATAAATTTGTGAGATAGCTGTGAATATTCTTCTGCTGGCAAGGCCGTTTGGCTTTTTTTTTTTTTTTTTTTTAATCAGGGACTGCAGTCTTTTATTTATCAGAAGCCATAGTTTTTATTTCTAAAGCATTCCCAGTTTGTCCTGAAGTTCTTTAGTTTTATCTTGTTCAAACAGAGATTCTGAGGTGGTGTTTCCTGTATCAGTTTTAAAACTATGTTGACATTCCATATGTTAGGGAAGATTGTGCATAGAGTAATAATTATTCATGCGACAGACTTTTGCACTGTCTACTGCTGCGCCTGACAAGAACTCAAGACGTATTTCACACTTCAGGGGTATTTTTTGACATTGTGATTGCCTCCTTTTACAAATATGGACAAAACTTGAAAGCTTCAAATAATGAACTTCTGTGCCTGGCCTCAGCAATCGTCAACTCACGGCCAACCTTTTTCACATCCACCCTTACACACCAGCCCCTCTCCCAGCCAAGCAGATGCTGTTGAAGCTGGTCCAAGACCTCGGATCCTTTCCTCTGTAATTACTTCGGTACACTTCTCTACATCAAAGGGCGGCCCTTTAAAAAACATAACTGTAGTGCTATTATTGCACTTTAAGAATGGATCATTTCTCATTATTATGAAATAGCCAGTGTTCAGATTTCCCTAATTGTTTGGTACATTCATTTTTTATAGTTGGTTTGAGATTCGAGATCCTAAAAATTCCAAAATAAAAATTTTGAACCAAGCAAAATGTACCATTTTGACACTGAAGTGCAGGATTTGTGAACAGAGCATGGCCACCACTGGGGAGAAGGTTCTGGAGAAATGGGCCAGACCCTGCCTGTAGGGTTCAGAGTGTGGTGGGTAGAGAAGTCTTTCAGTTCTTCAGCAAACATGCATTCATTCAGCAGGAAGAGCGCGCCTAGTCCTGGGCTGAGCACCTCAGACATGGGAAGCCAGGGCACTGGGATTTCACTGTGAAGTCTGCAGATAGGCTGATATAGACCCTTGCAGGTGATACTGGAGTTTAGACTTGAATGGGTAGAATGTCATCAAGAAGAGAAAAGTGGAGGAAGACGTGTCTCACCCTAGTAACAGCAAGTGCAAAAGCGTGGAGGTGCGAGAGCCCTAAGGGACAAGGACAGAGACCAGTGATGGCGTGTGGCATATGGCAGGGCTGGTGGGAGGTGAGGCTGGGGCTGGGTGGGCTGTGGAAAGCTTGAGGATATGCTAAAGAGCAGGGCCTCCTGGGACTTTCCAGAGGGGACCCAACAGTTTTATTGTAGGAGCACAGAGTGTGGACCCTGAGTCAGGAGAGCAGGGGCTTGCAGGAAACCCGAGGAGTTGGGATTTCTAAGCCGTCCCTCAAGCCCCACATATACGAGGCCGGGAGCCCCGCAGGGACAGGCCTCTGTCAACCTCCATGTAACTCCAAGGCTAGCACGGTGCCTGGCACACAGAAAGTGCTCAGTGTCTGTCTGTTCACTGACTCATGATGACCTTCAGGGTCCAGTGCAGGGCACTCCTGCCCACCTCTGCCTTCCCCATGGTTATGATGGGGGAGTAGTACCCGTAGGCCTTTGGCTTGGGAAAGGTGGTGGCTTTTCCAAAATGTGTGAGCTATTTGGCTTTAGGACCTGGGTCCCAGTTACCCTGACCGGAAGACTGCAAGGCCATTGTTATCCCTGGGCCAGCAGGCAGGGTGGAGGCAAACAAGCTTCTCAAGTAGGTGTGTGAAGAAATGCCACTAATTGCAATGGATATGCAAATATTTGCAGTACAAACTTGCCAAGGGTTGGCTCACGCAGCTAGTTTCTTTAAAATGGCTAAAGGAGTGTTGCCGGTTTGATTCCCCAGTCAGGGCGCCTGCCTGGGTTGTGGGCCAGGTCCCCAGTAGGGGGCACATGAGAGGCAACCACACATTGACGTTTCACTCCCTCTCTTTCTCCCTCCCTTTCCCTCTGTCTAAAATAAATAAATAAATAAATAAATAAATAAATAAATAAATAAAATCTTTAAATAAAATAGCATTAGAAAAAAAGAATGGCCAAAGGCTAGAGGGCTCATTCATATTGCTTTGCTAAAAAGAAATTAATAATAATAATAACAACGTGCTCATTGTAGACAAGCTAGTGTTACAGAAAAGTAGAAAGAAGAAAGTAAAGCGAATTCCTAGAGCCAACCACTACCATCTAGAGAGAATCACTGTGCACACTTTGGAGAACATCCTTCCAAACACTTTTCTGTCCATAAATACAAACTGTTAGATGTAACACAGTTTTATATAGATGGTGTTACAAGATTTATGCTGTTCCATAACCTGCTCGTTTCATTTAACAACATGTCACGACACCGCTTCCTGTCAGTAGCCACAGATCTGCAACATTTTTAATAGTCGCACAGTACAGGTTTGCATGGGTGTACCATAACTTCACCAGCCAGCTCGCTCTTGCCGGAAATTTGGATGGTTTCCAATTTTTCTCTACAACGTGCTAAAGAATATTGTGCAGCTTTTTCAGATGTGCATGAATTGCTTAGCAGTAAATATCTGGAATAGCTGGGATAGCTGGAACAAAGAAAAGGTTCAGGTCACTCGCTGAATCCAAAAGCCAAGCTGGAAGGTCGCCATGGCAACCCTTCCCCGCAGCACTCTGGGAGTGCCCATTAGTCACAGCTCCAGCCAGGGAGGTGGGTCAGAGCCAAAGGGGAACAGTCTGTTTTCATGCAAAATTACAGACCAAAGGCAGAGAGAACATGACATAGCATTAATGCAGAATTCAGATGGTTTGGGGTGCAACGGTGATAATAGCCACCATTTATTGAGTGCCTGTTATCTGATAGATCCCATGGTTTTTCATCCTCACAAGAGCCACTGATACTTTCATTATCTTCATTTAACTGATAAGAACATCCACGTTTAAGAGATTAGGTAATCTGTCAGAGGCACACCGTAAATGATGGAGCCAGGATTTGAAATTGACTGACATCCACTCCTCAGAATCCTCCTTATCGTCTCTTGTCAGCATCCCTGAGATCCCCAATCCTAACTCCCCAACCCCCTTAGTCTTCATCTGGGCTCTTCTTCAAGACCACCCTGGCCCCCTGATACTCCACACCCTCCACCCCCTCCCCACCCCGCACTGAATTACGGACAGCTCCCAGAATTAGGTACTCTCCTGACCTCCATACCTTGGCTCCTGCTGCATCCTCAGCTTAGAATGCTCTGTCTCCTCTGTAGCTGCCGTGCTTCTATTTAGTCTTCAAGACTCAGCTCAAGTTCTATTTCTTCAAGAAGTCTCTCCTAACTCCCTACTGTGATGTCCCTCCTCTGTGTTCCCCCAGAGCATCTGGTTCTAACTATTCATCAGATGTGCTTTGTGTCAATTATTTGTGCCAATCTCCTGGAGCTGTCTTACCTCTTTCTCCATCCCATATCCTGCCACAGCCTTGGATGCATAACAGGTATTCAGTAAATGCGTGCCGTGTGAATGAGTAAGCGACAGAGCATGTTCACCTCCACTTTCCATCTCTGCTGCCAGCCCGAGGGCCGGCGGGAGAGCATGAGCACCCTCCTCCCCGGCAGCCACTCACCGCTTCACCGCCTCTCACCCGGCTGGTTCCCCAGCACTGCCCTACGACACTTGCCCCCAACCTCATCCTCCTCAAGACTGGCTCACCTCTTTCTCTCACAATTTCTGTTCTTTCCCTTTCAGGGAAACTGAGGTAATGAGCGAATCCTCTATGTCACCCCTCTGTCCCCACCCCACCTTGGCCAGCATTACCCCATCAGTCCCATGAACCTGACTTTTTTTCATCTCTTGGGTCCTCTGTCTTGCTCCTCTCCTTTGGGAGACCTCAGTGCTTTGAAACTCACCTCTCTGCCTCCTAAATTGATCTGTAGCCTCCACCTCACCTCCAAGATGTGCTCACACATCTTTAAACTGCAAATCTATGCAAATTGAACTCAACTTGTCTGAAAACTGCCCTTGTCTTCCTCTCTTCCTTCATGAATGTCACCATTTCCCAGCCCCTGGGAGACGGCACTTTAGGACCCCCGCTCTGTCCCTGTGATTGGACACCTGGCCCCAAATGCAGAGCTCCCATCTAAGTCTGGCAAGGGTGTAGGGACTGCCCACACTCAACCGTGAGCACAAATCCTTTGGGAAGAAGTAGCCATTTGTCACCATGTGCAGATTTGGCCCAGGGCTGTAGGACTTGAGATTTGCCAGGTTTTTTAGGTGAGGTCCCTTGATTTTTTTAATGTTTGCCTAGTTTTGGTTTTTTTTTTCATAATAGACATTGTTTTTTAGAGCAGTTTTAGGTTTATAGAAAAACTGTGCAGAAGGTACAGAGAGCTCCCATATGCCCCCTTTCCTCCTCCCCCAAGTTTCCTCTATCATTAATATCTTGCATTTCTGCAGTACATTTGTTATAACTGATGAACCAATATCGATATGTTATTATAAACTAAAGTCCATATTTTACACCAGAGTTCACTCTCTGTTGTGCATAGGTTGGGCTTTGACCAATGATGTCATGTATCCCTCATGACAGGATAGTCCTGTTATTTTTAATGCACTTTAGAAACCCAAAGTCTCTGCTTTCCACACGCTTCCACCCCACTCTGCCCCTCGTTTTCCTGGTCTCTACGACACCCTGTGTTCACCTCTTCTCACCTCTCTGTGCTCCTTGGAGTTTCCTAGCTCTGCACACAGACAGTTCCAGGTCTGTTTTATCTCTCCACCAGACATGAGTTCCTGGAGGCGCTCAGAGACGCCTAACAAGTCTAGAAGTCTGAGTCTCCTAACTCTCCAAATTGACAGATTCTTTCTGATCTCTTACACTCCTGACATATGTCACCTTCTCTGGAAAGCTGTAGCCTGCCCTTGCTTCCCCCCAACTCTGACCGTGTCCCTACCCACACACTTCCATACAATTTTGTTTTCATCACACACGTAGTATGTATAGCACCTAGCCCGCCCAGTCAGTGGTCTGAGCATCTCGCTTGTTCTGCAGGGGCTCCCCCAAGGCTCAGCTTGTGGTCCCACCACTGCGTCCCTAGCTCTCAGTGCAGTGCATGGCACGTAGACTCACTATGTGGGTGGGTGGATGAAGGGATGGACAAGTGAACAAATGGACTGCCTCTGAGTACAACAGTCAGCTAGTTTTTATTGCCTCTTCTTTTATATAAAAGCAGATCCAGGCCCCGTCTTTAAGAAATTTAAAGTGTGGCCACTGAAACAACCAACCTAAAGAATCAGAGAATATATAACCAAGGTAATAACAACTGCCACTTACTGAGGTGCTACAGGCCAGGTACTGGGCGAAGAGCCTCACGTACATCATTTTATTCACTCCTGCAGCCTATGAGTTAGGGATGAGACCAAGGATAAGAAGGTTCAGCAACGTGTTCAAGGGCTCCCGCTGGTGCATAGAGAGCCCTGGACTGGAACGCAGCTCACCCACAGCCTGCGATTGCCACCCTCCCACTGTGGCTGGAGGTGCTCGGGGAAAGGAGAGAGCAGGGGTGGGTAGAATGGGGAGGCCTTCTTCTAGGAGGGCTGGGCCTGGAAGGCAGCAAGAGAGTGGACAGTGAAGATGTTCAAGGCTCGTGGCCAGGCCTGAGGCCTGGCCAGAGTGGGAAGATCCCCGCCCGGCCTGGCTGACTCTGGGTGGCCCACAGCGGTAGTGGTGCTGGCAGTGCCTGCCTGTGCAGCCCCACCCAGGGGAGAGGTGGGTCTGCAGTGAGAACCACTCCCACTTTCCCCATGGGCGGGGCTGGGCTGGTCGCCCTGGGTGTGGACATTCCTGTCAGAGGGCAAGGCCAGTGCAGCCTGCAAATCCGACTCTCTGGAGCACACCTGCTGAGGGCATGCGTCTCCCAGACAGGGGGCGGCTTCCAGGGTGGGGCAGCGAGTGCAGGAGCAGGTTTCTGCAAAGGAACACTGCCCTCATTCACCGACTGGAAGACACGACCCAGAGAGTCCAGGTGTTTCCCACCACTCAGAGCCGGCCCAGTGACTCCTGGCCTAGATGGGCGGGGGCGGGGGGTAGTGGTTCTGAGCCTTTCTAGCTCACTGAAACCACGCTGAAAGCCATGGCCCTGTCCCCAGTGACACAAGCGTACGTGTTCATGTATGCACGAGGGCCCATACATGCACACACAAAATTTTACCTATAATTTTATTAACCTCAGGTACAAGCCCCCATCCTAGGCGTTGTTGCAGCTGACGGTCCACTCTCCTGAGCACGTTGTTATTTATGGTAATAGTAGCAACACTACAACCACTACTGGCATTTATTTAGAATTTGTAGTAATAAGTGTATTCACATCAATTATTTCCTTTTGGCTTCCCGCTGCTCTGACTGGGTAGATATTAATATCCTTATTTCGCAGATGACGACAGTGAGTCAGGGAGAATTATTCAGCTCAGCCAAGGTCCTGTCTAGGAGACGGCACAGGGGAGACCTGACCTTGGCTACCGTAGGTCCCAAACCCTGTGTGCCTCCCTCCTGTCACACCTGATCAGAGACTCTGAGGAGCTGGGATTCCACCGTCAGAACATTCTCCAAGCTCAGGTGGTCAGGGTGCTTATTACAACATGCCAAGGAATGTTAGGAGGGGCTTCTTGTCCAACCATTCTTCTGTCTAGATACCTGGAAGCATTGGTCCCCCAAACTCTCTAGAGGCATCATGGTGTCTGTGACTCTAGATGAAATTTTTTAAAGCCATAGCTCCTCATAATCAGTACAGGTGTTCTGTGACATTAGCACATTTTTTCAAACGTTTTTGACTGTGACCTTCAGTAAGAAATACATTTTGTCATAACCCAGTACACACATATTATACATAAACATAACAAGCAAATATATATAACTTAACACACATAACAAACAGGAATATCACAGAGCAATACTTATCTTTACTCTAGGCAATACACTGATATTTCATTCTATTATTTTTCATACTATTCTATTTTTAAATGCTAGTCACAACCCACTACATCGATTTTATGATCTACTGACAGGTTGTGACCTGCAATTTGGAAAACACTGCATTAATAGACACAATAATCATAGTTTTAATTGATAGTGAGCTATTGGAAAGTTATTTGTAATTTTGCTGAGGTGGGCATTTGATCGTGGCCACAGCCAGGCTGGGGTTCAGGTGCACGTCATGCGTGACCTTGGGCAAGTCCCCTAATGTTTTGATACCTCCATCTTCCTTTCTGTAAAATATAAAATCAATTTTCTATTAATTAATAATAGAAAGTGAAAATTAATAATAATAGCAAGTATTTGTTGGAATCTTACATTTTAGCAGGTCCTTTATATGGCTTCTCTCTCTTTCGTCATAACGACAACCCTGTGAAGGAAGCATTACTGTCATTTCCACTTTGCAGATGGAGACACCGAGGCCTGTGTTAGGTCCCTTGCCCGGGGTTACAAAGAAAGTAACAAACCGGCCTTCAAACCTCCACGGCATGAATCCAGTACCCGGGTCCTCCCCTGCTCTGCCAGCTTCCTTAGAGGGCATGGTGAGGGCGAACGAGGTAAAGCAGGTGACAGGGTGACCGACACAGGCTTGGTGCAGAGTGGGTGAGGGTCACCCCCATTCTCAGGGTGACTCATGCTCGCTAGTTGGTTCATGTCTGTCTCATCTCTTTCTTTATACATTTCTTGGGAACAGGGACTATCTTATTCATCGTTTTTCCCTGTGTGAAAAAAAAAATAGAATGGTGTGGAGGATGACCACCTCCCTCAAGTCTTTGTGTCACAAACCCCTCCAATTTTTATGTCTATTAAATTCTCACCTTTTCCTTCAAGCTGTGGCAGCCCACAAAGTATAATCAACTGTACATTAGCCCCTACCCTTACTCACCACCTGATAAAAATGCAGTGAACATTGGCTGAAGAAGTGGATCAATCATGTACTACTTTTATTGCCTCTCACTTATTTTATTTTATTTTTTCAGTTCCAGCTGACACCCATTCTCGACGTGACTTCTTTATATACCTAGTTATAGGAGTTCTGTTCGGCTGGCCTTCAACTGATTCTCCAGGTTGTTGGTTGTATAATTCTGATGTGGTCATGAGAGGAGGCGAGCCCAGCATTCACCTGCTCTGCCATCTTGACCAGAAGTCCCAGTACCCCTCACTTTCGATGTTTAATCTGGTCATCCTACCTGGATAGTGTGTGCTGTGAGAGTAGGGAGCATTTCTTTTCTTTTTCGTGCCCATAACATTGAGTCCACTCTAGGGAGGACCAGAGGACCAAGGTGGGCAGGTCTGTAGAGACCCAGGCGTAGCCCCAGTGGTGTTTGCGGTTTTTCTGCTGTACGTGAGATCTCCCAGCGCTGGACCTTCACCTCGTGTCTTGCTACTAGGTGAATTCGTGGTGCTTCACTAGGTGAATTTGTGGTGCTTCTGGCTTGGTGACTTAGACCTGGAAAACCAAGAGAACCAAGGTGTGCCGTGGCCCACTCACAATGGTGTTGTTTACAAAGTATTAATTCTTGTTTTTTAACCTGGGTAAAATGTACAGGCACTTTAAAAAAATGATGTTCTTTATTATCCTGTGATTTGGAAATATTACGTAATTTTTTAATTGTAGTAAAATGTGCACAACATAAAATTTACCATTTTAATCAGTTTTAAGTGTATAAGTCAGTGAGTAGTCACATGGTTGTTGCGCAACCATAACTACTACCCATTTTCAGAGCTTTCCATCACCCGAAATGGAAACTCTATACCTGTTAAACAACTCTCCTCTTCTTCTCTCCGCCCAGAATTACTTTTTGCCTCTGTGAATCTGCCTCGTGTTAGTGGAGTCACGCATTTGTTCTTTTGTGACTAGCTTATTTCGTTTGACAGTACGTGTTCAAGTTTCATCCATGGCGTAGCATCAGAACGCCGTTCGTTCGAAGGCTGAATATTCCACTGAATGTGGAGACTGCATTTTCTTATTTGTTATTTTGTTTATCCATTCTTCTAATGATGGATGTGTGTGTTGTTTCCACCATTGACTATTGTAATGCTTACATCAGCATTTTTAAGAAAAAAGCAAATTTATGACAATGAAACATAAATACACTGGATTTTGCTTCGTAGTTCCAGGTAACACATAGAACATAAACTATAATAAGAAGCACAAGTATAAACAAACCACAAAAACCAAAACGCACTTGAAGTTCAAAGGATGAATAGCATTGCTTTAACTAACAGCATTAAATCAGTATTTGGTTAAGGCCCAGGTTGAGTCAGGCAGCCATCTGGGTTTCCAAGTGTCCTGGAGAGTCCTCTCCAGTCGTGGGGGAAGTAGGCCTAGGCAGGTGGCTTCCCCTGCGGGCAGGTGTGGCTCGTGCGGCAGGAGAGGCACCGGCAGGACCTTCAGGCCTTCAGAGGCAGGGACAGAGCCCCTGGTGGGGGGCACCAAGGAGGCGGCAGATCTCGGCCCAGTGATGAAGGGGGTAGAGGAGGTGTTGACTCTGGTACATTCCGAGCTCTGCTCTTTCTTTGCTAAACTCAGCTTGTATTTGTCTATTTCTTAGGCCTGTCCTGAGGCCTTGCGTTTCTCTAGTTCACATTCATCTCAACTATTAAGCAGCCTTAGTCCTGCGTTTAAACAACCTTGTTAGTGCACGTTGCCCTGTCCCCAACAAGTGTGGTGGATTAGCCTGGCCTGGTTCTTTTGTGTATCTCAGAGCAACCACGCTCTGAGCAGCTTTTGGAAGAGCTGCTTCCCTCTGGGTGATTGGGAGCACAGCTCTCTGCCCTCTGCCCTCTGCCCTCCGCCCTCCGGGTGGACGCAGACTTAGGGTCACACCACCTGCCCAGGGGCAGTACATGGTGCAGTGGACAGTGAGCAGCCACAGCCCTCCTCTAGCGATGCGACCTTGGGGAAGTGACCCCACCCCTCCGACCCTCCTGTGCAATGGTGAAGGGATTGGGTGACCTCTGCGGCCCTCTCCGGCTCTACAATTTAATGATTGCCTGTGTTAGGATTTAACCACTTCCCTTCAGCGCTCTTGGAGGGACTCGGCAGGCTGGTCGTTTGGCTTTGTTTTTAAGAAAGCCTGATTATTTTGCCACCCCAAGCAAGCATGGGTTCCATAAGTAACCTGAGCCTTGATCCAGCTGGAGTTCGGCTGCGACTGACTGGCATTCTTCACTCTGTCCTCTTTCAGGGACGCTGCTCCGGCACCCGCTGGCCAGAGGCTCCCCGGGCCATGTTGGAATTTTGAGTGAAGACTGGAAACAGGGAGCAGCCGCCACCCACCTGCCTCCCCAACAGGGCTTCAGGATGCTGAGCCTGAAGCTCCCCAGGCTGTTCAGCATAGACCAGATGCCCCAGGTAGGTGCTCGCACTGCGGCAGTTGAGTTCCCAGGTGGTGACCAGGGCATGGCCTCTGCAACAGGGTGACTGCACTGTCTTCAGCCAGTCTGCTCTCTTCAGTGAGCTCTTCCCAGACTCCTCGGGGGGTGAGAGCTTCCTATTCCCCCATTTACACCAAATCTGGAATGGAATGCTTCTGAAACTGCTTATGATAATGGCCCTTCCCTGTGACATCTATATTTTATCCTGAAGTGAACGCATCGATACTCCAGGTTCAAGCTGAAGTGCTGAAACCAGCATCATCTAGCTGGGCATGGCTTTATTTTTAGACCCTCCCGTGGGTACTTGCACACAGTCTAGAGGTGAAGACACCCCAGGACGTGCTTTGCTGTCGTCCCCCATCACTTGTAGGAGGCCCAGGCCAGGCAGGGGCCAATGCGATGAGGAGGGCTGTTGAGTGGGCCTGAGCCCTGCCCCTGGTCTCTGGGGCCCGGGGACTCAAGGAAGGTCAGCCCAGAGCGCCCAACAGTCGTCGGCAGCCTGCATTTTAGATAAGCCTTAGGTGCGGCCGGTCTTCTTGTGAGCTGTGCCCTGGCCAACTGGTGCAAGCTCTCCTTCCCTTGCACCAGTTGCGTTTCAGTGAACTAGAGAAATGAAGAGAACATCATTTCATGGTACCCTTGTTTCGGTGTCCAACTTCCGTGCTTTCTGACTGGAGAAGTGTTATTTCAGGGTGGGATGTCTCATCTGGAGGGTGTCACAGAGGGAGGGGAGAGCTCCCAGTCGCGCTCAGCTGACTGCCAAGTGCTTGCAACACTCCTCAGCAGCATGAGTGGGAACTAGGAGCTTCACTGGCCGATGCTCTCCCTAAAAGCCGGTGAAGTGAGGTGATTCCAGCAAGATGACACTGAGGGGAAGTCGGGACGATACAGAGCTGTTTGGTAAGAAGAGATGAGGAATGCAGCAGGTAACAGACAAATTCAAAACACGACTGCGTTCCCAGATTGCTGAGCAGAGCACCTGCTTCAGGTCTCATAGGGCTGTAAACTTGCCTTTCTCGGGCATGTGTTTCAGTGGTTCATTCCACCCACGGAGCACGTGGCTGTGATTAGTGGGGACACAGGGTGATGGTCACAAGCGTGTGTTTTGCAATATAGTCTTTCCGATAAGCCAGCCTTCTATTCCC
>PVJD01017572.1:0-17115 GCA_004026545.1 Mormoops blainvillei | reverse complement strand
CTGACAGTTAATGCTATCGATGTGACTTCCTGTGGAGGCCTTGGACCACACTCCATCAGCCTGCCCTCTGAGGGGTGGGCTGGACCCAGACTGCATGGTTAGGGTCCGTCATGAGGACACCACAAGCCTACGTGACTGACTCCCCAGTAAATGTCCTGGACACCAAGGCCTGAGTGAGCTTCTTCCCTGGCTAGCAGACACTTCGTATGTGCTGTCGCGCCTTATAGCTGAGGGACGAGAACTGTCCCTTCACAACACAGGGAGACAACCACTCAAAGCTCGCAGCTGGATTTTCCTGGACTCTACCCTTGAGGCTTTTTCTTTAGCTGATTTTAATCTGTATCCTTTCTCTGTAATAAACTGTAGCCACAAGTATAACAGTTTTTCTGAGCCCCGCGAGTCCTTCTAGCCAATTATCCAGCCAGAGTGTGTACTTAGTGACCCCTGACACACAAGCCAACTCACCCCTCTGGCCCTCACAAGCTTCGTATGTTAAATGAGGAAGTTGACCTACAACCCTGGCTGATTTCCAAGGGTTCTCCTGCTCTGTCTTAAACCCTGCTTCAGAATTCTTTCTGTTTTCTAGTCTCGTGTGCCCTATGTGCAGTCCCGCCTGCACCAGGGGTTTCTCTGCCGCTGATCCCCACTGTCGCTCCCAGGCAAATGAACTCTCTCTAGCAGAGAAGAGGATGTCATCAGGCCTCCAAAAATGTGTTTCAAAGCCTGCAAGCTAAGCCCCAGGACCCATTCTCATCTCTGTCCCTAGTAGCAGAATCTTACTTTAGAAGGGTACCTAGAAACCAGGAATAAAGAATAAATTTCCCAGCTGGTATAAACTTAATGGTTGTGTCCTCTCCAAATTTGTATGTTGAAACCCTACCAATGTGATGGTATTAGGAGGTATAATTTTTTTTTTTTTTTTAATCCTGAGGACATATTTATTGACTTTAGAGAGAGCGGAAGGGAGGGAGAGAAATATCAATGTGAGAGAGAAACATCAATCTTGTACATGACCCAGCTAGGAACCAAACCCGAAACCCAGGCATGTGTCCTGACCAGGAATCAAACCTGCAGCCTTTCGGTTTGCAGGATGACGCTCCAACCAACCAAGCCACACTGGCCAAGGCAGGAGGTACAATGATTGGGAATTAATACAGGTTAAATGGGGTGCTGGGGTTGGAGCCCTAGTGAATGGGATGAGAGCCTTCAGAGGAGTCATGAGAGAGTTTGCTTCCCTTCCCTGCTCCCCCCACTATGTGGCCTCCAGAAGTGTGCAACCCACAAGAGGATCCTCTCCGGAACGTAACCATGCTGGCACCCTCGGACTTCCAGCTTTCAGAACTGTGAGAAAGAGGTATCTGTTGTTCAGAAGTCACCCAGTCCATGGTATTTTTTATAGCAGCCTGACCTAAGACACCAGCCTTCCTTGCAGCTCAAGGTGGCTGTGTGACTAGATATTGACCATTAGCGAGTGAGCAAAAGTGGAATGTGTGACTCCGGGAGAGGCCTTAACAGATGACTATACTTTCTTCTTCTCCACCCCGCCTCCCTCCTGTGCCTTCAGAGCAGGCACAGATGGTGATGGTGGAGTCTGAAGGGCTTCTCTGCCCATCAGGAGAAAGCTGGGTTCTAGGGAAGGCAGAACAGGGAGACGGAAGGGATCTGAATTCCATGGGCCACCTGTCAGCACTGAACTGTCTCCACCATATTTCTTTTTCATGAGAAACAAATAGCACCCATCTCGTTGAAGCCATTATTATTTTGGATTTTCTGCCACCACAGCTGAGCCTTTCCTAACCAGTCTGATCCCATCTATTGCCCGTACAAGAAAGCAATGATGATTCATTTAAAAGCACTCTATTCATAATACTATCTTCTCATATTTCCTACAAATCGAATTACCAAGAGACCAATTGGATTTTTCAAGTCTTTCAAAATGTTCTTTTTAGATGTTCTTGGTATTAAATAGTAACAGAATTTAAATGGCATCAACAGAACACACAGACGTGACTGTGATGATATGTTACATAAATCTGTGAGGGAAAGAACCTCATCAGAGCACACAGATGCAGCTGAAATGGGAAAACAACAAGTTGTGTCTCATAAATTTGCTTCTTGTTACTACCACCTTGTCCCAGGCAGCCGCCTATTCCAATTCGGCACATCCTCCCTGTTTCCAGGGAGAGTAAAATTCAAACGGTTTGGGGAAGTAAAGGACTGGGAACTTTAATATTCTCGTTTCCTGAACACCCATTGTCTCTAGACCCTGAGCTCCTTGCAAACAGAAGGTGAAGTTGTATCTCATTTATGGTTTATAGCCCTTGCGCCAGAGCACAGTGCAGGGCGCAGAATAAGCTCAACATCAGGGGGCCTGGCTTTGAGCCCAGCTCCATCAGCTACATGCAGGTGGTAGTAACCACAGGACGAAACCTGAGCCCTTGAAAACATTCTCTTTTTTTGTAACCGTTTATTGAGCCCCTAACATGTGCCAGGCACTGTGCCAAACATTCGACTTTCATCTTCCATAATTTTCACCACAACCTTCTGCAGTATTATCCCTAGTTTACAAATGAAGCAAATGAACCACAAAGAAGTTCAATATCATGCCCAAAGTGATTCAGTTACCAAGAAGCAGACCAAGGATACGAACTCAGGAGTCTGACTCCAGAGTCGATGCACTTAAACCTCGCTGCGCTGCAAGTGGGAAGCATGACACCGTTGTTGTTACAGGCTCAGAAGGGAGGGAGCTAACACCGGTGCGAAGTCTGTGTCCGTGCCTGGGAAAGAACGATGCTTGACACTTTACCTATATCATTTCATTTCATTTACACAAAGACTTATTCCCAGTGTGCAGATAAGTTCACCGAGACTCAGGAATGCTACATAAATCCCCCCAAGACCTTGCATCTGTAATGGTAGCATCTGGATTTTATTTCAGGTCTCCCTGACTTCCAAGCCCATACCCTTTTCAATTCCCAGTGCTACCTCTTGCCCACAGCAGGTGGAATGGCCCCTCACCACACAGGCTCCCGTCAACTCTTCCTGAAGAGCTGACATTTTTTATTCTAGCCAAAGGCAGTTGTCATGGGTGAGAAAAGTTTTTTAGTTATACTTACTAAAATTATTTACACCCCAACCCTTCTAAAAAACCATTTGCGGTAACACAAAAGACCATGTAAAAGTTAATGAAATAATTACCATTAATGGGGAAGAAAGTATGGCTAATTCGTCTTGACTAAGTCAGCTGGGTCTTGGTCTGGCACAGCCGTGGCTATGGGTCCGAGCTGGCAATCAGACTCACAAGACACGGAGAGGCTTTACCCCAGTACATGGTTACTCGGATTTATGGAAGGATGCTGAACTTGGGATCCAGCAGGGACAGCATTTTCAGCTCCTTGGGAGGCCCAGTGGCCACCCAAAGGCACCCCTCTTCCCTCCACCCACAATGGGGCAGGCATGGCTGCCAAAGATGAGAGTCAGGTGTAAGGGGTCTCACCTTGATGCAGAGTAGCATGGAGCACCTTGGTCACCCACCAATCTCTTATACCACCCTCATCCCGTAGGCACAGGGCATGTATGCCAGCTCTCGGCTCCCCGACCCCGATGAAGTTTCCCAGGTCAGGGACTTCACAGATGCAACAGTTCCCATTTGTCTCACTTCTATAGTTTCCACACAACAACCCTGTGGGAAGAAGACTATCTCTGAGGTCACCCAGGCCTGATGTCAAGTCTTGACTCTCTGGTATCACACTAAGAGGAAAGAACACCCAAAGAGCTATGTTGTATCACATAAATTCTACATCAGCAAGAACTGAGCTGAGAGCAACAGAGCAACCGAACTAATGTTTGCTGAAACACACAGGGTTTGTTTTTCGCAGAGCAGAAGTCCAGGGGGGCAGCCTGAGCTGGCACAGCCTCCGAGGGCTGACTCCTAATGGTGTTGACTTCCATCCATGCTTGTTGCCCTGTGGTTGCCATAGAGATACTGCATCTCCTGGTCTCCCATCCTCAGAACAGGCAGAAGGAAGAACCTGTAACAGGAAGCAAAGGCTTCCCCCAAATTCCCAGCTGACATCCTCTCATGTTTCATTGGTCCTAGCCTGATCACATCGCCACCATTAGCTGCAAGGGAGTGTGGGAAAGTAAGTGTTCTTAGCTAGGCACAGAGCTGCCCCAAACGAAGTGGGATTCGGTTAATAATGAATAAGGGGAGATTGGAAAGTGAGGAATTGGGCAGGTAATCTGCAATTTCTGTCACATATGGCAACCTTGAACATAATTTTTCCAACCCGCAGGCCCTGCACAATTTCAGGCAGCCTGCTTCATATACTCAGGCCTCTTCCAGAGAGCTAGCTCCCTCCCCTGGCCCAGCCTCCTTCTCCAGCCCCCACAACAGTATGCTAAACACACACAGGTCTCTGTCCTGAGCATACACCCTCTCCCTCTATTCCCAAACTAGCCACCAGCCTTTTAGGGAAACCACCTAGGAATTTATATCCAAGGCCTCATTTTGGAGCTTCTTCAGTAAGGGTTTGATTAGGACAACTGCAACTGGGGGAGAACGCCCAGGAGCACAGCGTTTCTCCCACTGAGCGGGGACCACCATTCCCTTAGGAGCAGGGCCCTGGGACTGCTCGGTTTTCTTATTTTGCCAACCAGACACGAGGCCCTAAGTCATGCTTTGAACACACAGTGACTACCGTGAGCTAGATATTTCTTCAAATATCTTGGAGCTCCCTGCAGAGTCTGCATTAACCTAGCCCAGTCGAAGCTGTCTTAGTAGGCAGTGAGCTCCTGGTTGCGAGAGGCAGCCAAGAGGTTGGCCAGTCTTTCCAAAAGGCCCCACAGAGTGGGCATGTGTCAGAGAAAGGTTGGATGTTCCTTCTGACTCCGAAAGTCAATGAGTTGTATGTCTGTGGTGTTTTTAGCTTCCCTCTTAAAATGGCATCAAGCAAGAGCTGTGGGGCTCCCCGCAAAAGTAGCAAGAGTCACAGTGTTCAAAGGCTGGGTTAAGGGAAGTTTGGTGGTGAACTCATCTTGTGGTTGGCTGCAGTGAAATTCTAGATGGTTCTCTTGGGCACCAATTTAGAAGTTTTTCGGTGTTTTGTTTTTTTTTTAATGTCCTGAGAAGACATGCCTCACAGCAACTTTGTGAGGGTGGTATGTCTCCAGAGGTTGCCTCTCGAGGGCTCCCGAAACCGGCTCAGATTTCAGAAGTTATGGATGGAAGGGACAAAAAAACCTCACGACTATTGTACTATTGTTAATTATAAAATTGACAAAATAAAGCTAACCTCTCCTTTTCCTCAGGTGAGGGGGCCTGGAAATAGGAAGAGAAAACATTACTGAAGGCAAAAGGAGACAGCCTTAGTGTAAAATTTTAAAAAATCAAGTCCTGGAATTGTACAACCTAAAAGTCCCATGAGGAAGGTCCACAAGATCCTAACGTGCTGTGAATCAAACCCCGCTAATGTGCTTCTAAATCCTAACGTGCTCGAAACCAAATCAAACTTGCTTCTACACAAGTGGGTTCTAAGCACACAGGGAGTATTTGGGAAAGACAGATAAACATATTTTTTTGCTACTGGGGGAATATTTAAAAAATAATAACCCATGTGTGGTAGAATAATTATAAACATGGCTCCCATTATTCACCACTCTGTATACCCACACCCTTTATCACACGACTTGGAATCTCCTCCTATCAACAGATGGAGTCTACTCCTCCGCCCTAGAATCTGGGCCAGGACCTTTGGCCAATAGAATATGGCAGATGAGATGGTGTGTCAACTCCAAAACTGTATCTCAAGAGACCTTTCTCATTGCTGCTCTCTTTCAGAGTATTACTGCTGCCGTGTGAACAGGGATAGGCTAGCCTGCTAAGGGATAAGTGATCTCATGGACAAGAGTCCATTGGTCCCAGCCAAGGCCATCCTAGATCAACCTACAGCCAGCCAACCTCCAAACATATGAGAAAGACCAGCTAGGATTGCTGGCTGACCCATAGCTGACCTCAGATACATGGAATCCATCCAGGAGATGAAGAACCCATAGACTTGTAGGCAATACTGCCTATTCTTTGATGCCCACATCAGCCAAACTTTGTCCATAAAGGGCCAGATAGTAAATATTTTAGGTTTTGCAAGCCACATACAGTCTCTGTTGCATATTCTTTTTTAAAGAAAACACTTAAAAAATACAAAACAATTCTTAGCTTATGAGTCCTAGAAAAACATACTGTGAGATGAATTTGGCCATGAGCCACAGTGTTCCAACCCTTGTTTTGAGTCACTGAGCTTTGGAATTGCTTGTTACACAGTAATAGCTAACTAATACACAACGTGGTTTTGTTTGCTATTATATCTTGTTCCCTTGCAGACAGAGGCTAACCCATGGGGTTCATTGCCTCCTGGATGAAGAGGTTGGCTATAATTGGAAACCAAAAAAAGCCATTGATGAACTTTGAGTCTCCAAGCTGACTTTCTCAGCTACTTTAATGAAACAATAGCCTGAAAAACCAGTCTTTATGATGACAAAGATTCCAAGTTTCAGGAGCTAGTGGCCAATATTATGGGATTCCAGAGAAGGGTACCAGCATGTAGAGCAAAAGTCAGTTAAGACCAGTCTTACCTGAGTGGAAACTATTGCTGGAGAAGACCAGAGCTCTCATCACGCAGCAGAGATCAACAAGAAGCCAACATCAGAGTAAGGCTGCCCCCTTCTCTATGACCATGCGGTCACGAAAACCCAGTCCTCTAAACCTCTACGTGTCTTTCTACAGAGCTATAAAGAGAAGAAACAGGAAATAAGAAAGACTGAGCACTGTCTGAGTCATGCCTAGAGAGAATGAATAGACCATTTAAATCATTTAATTGGACTGAGTTTACTGGACTGGACTAAATTTAGCTTTCCCTTGCTATCCAGTGGATTGGAAACTTTAAAAAGGAGATAGATTCGTTGTAAGAAATGATATGTCTGTTATGAGTTGAACTATGTCCCCCGAAAAAGAGATATTGAAATCTTAACCCCCAGTACCTGTGCATGTGACTTTATTTGGAAATGGGGTCTTTACAGATATAATCAAATTAAGATAACACCATTAGGGTGAACCCTAATCCAATATGACTGTCCTTATCATCAGTAGGATGTCCTTACAAAAAGAGGAGAAGACATAGACACACAGGGAGAAGAAAGTCATACGGTGAGGGAGGCAAAGATTGACATTACGTGGTAAGGAAATACCAAGGATTGTCCACGACACCGGAAGCTAGGAGAAAGACTTGAAACGGATCCTCCCCAGAGCCTGAGAGGAAGGCCCTGGGAGCCAAGCTTGGCCCTGCCAATGCCTCGATTTCAGGCCTCCAGCCTCCAAAATTCGAAGGGAGTAAATTTCTCTTATTTTAAGCCACCCAGTTTGTGATACTTTCTTATACACAGTGGCCACAGGAAACTAATACAAAGTCCATTCCTTTTTAAAGAAAGTAGTTGCCTCTCCTAATTAACATCGATGATTATTTCAACGCTGTCTTTGAGTGTTCATGAAAATCATCCAGAGAATGAACTCTTCTGAACCCTGCTCCCAGAGGTTCTGCTTCACTTTGTACAATGAGATCCAAGACCGTTTCTCTGACAAGCACCTCCTAGTGATTCTGACAAAGCAGATAGAAAAACCTTTCTCCGGAAGCAGCCATGGAAAGGCCCCAAAATTTAAAGTGACGTGGAGCTTCCATTCCTGCTCTGGGCACCCAGGAAGCTGTCCCGGGGTGGAGACTGGCTACAGAGGGAGAGCTTGCCCATCATGACTTTCCTCACCCATGGCCTGCCTCAGGGAGGAAGAAAAGCAGGGCGGAAGCAGCCTTGCCTCTGGCCCTCTCCCACCCTTCCCAGATTAGGACCCTGGACAAGACTCTGATGAAAGGCAACCCCTGGTAGCTATTTAGTTTTCCAGGTACCTAGCACTGGGCAGCCAGCCAGGAGCTAAACATCTCCCCCATGTAAATGGATGGCACTGTATCAATAAAGCAGGGCCATGGAACAACTTACTGTGATCTTGACTCACATGGCAATAAATATGACATTGGAATACAGAAGCGGAACATCCACAGGAAATAGCAACTGCCTTTTATGGGTCTTAAATTTCATAACAGAGGAGAAAATCACTACCGGGCTCTGAAAAGCTGAAACCAGAGTCTTATTTTCTTTTAATCCGTTTCAAAAGAAAGCAAGACAGAATTGTCGAACACAGAGTTGAGCTGGGGGGAGGTTAAGAGGAGTCAAGTCATTTGGAAATAAAACCTGCGTAGTTTTAAGAGGGAAAAAAACTTGAGCAATGTAAATCAAAAGAAATTAAGATTTTTAAAATGCCCTGGATTTTTAAATGCAGCCAACATCTAATATTAAACCAAACTGTGTTTTCTCCTTCCTACCCCATCCCACTGATGGAATCACAAAATGATAAAATAACGAATCTCAGAATTCAGTCCTGTGCCTCACTGATACCTAGCATTTGCAAGCATCTGTGAATTCCATATGAAATAAGGTCATAACTTCACTGAGCATCTCCTATGTGTCAAGCCTTCAATATATCATCTCTAATCATCTGGAAAAACCTACAAGGGAGATATTACTAATCATGCTGTTTCAGACAAACAGTTGATGTTCAAAGTGGCTAAAGAAACTCACTAGCGCTAAGTAGACGAGCTAGGGTTAGGGCTAAGCCTTCCTGGTCCCAGCGCTCAAGGATGATCTTCTCTGATACTCACTTCTCCGTAGAACTTGGAACATATCTTGAACCTCCTTTTTCCACGATAAAAATGATTCTGGGAACGGGGAGTCACACTAAATGGGATGTGGTACCTTGTTCAGGTAATGAAAATGTTCTAAAACTGGATTGTGGTAACGGTAAACTTACTAAAAATCATTCAATTGTACACTTGAAATGGGCAAAGTTTATGATATGCAAATTATACCTCAATGCAGTAAATAAAATATAATGTCAAAGAAGAGTAATATATGGAAACCAAGAGTATAATAATGTGCTATGAGCCTAAGAGAGGTAGATTTGTTTCTCCATACACCTGGGAATAAAATTAAGGTGTATGGAGAGATGGTTGCTCACAGCAGAGCAGGCCCAGCGTTTTATCATGAGGACAGTCTGACAACTTCAGATTCCCTCTGTGGCTGAATTTCTCTTCTCAGTTATGACCACTTCCCCACCAGTATTTATATATGGCTCCTTATTTTTCCCTTCCTACCAAAACCTGTTTGCAGACCTTTTGTTTATACTAACATGTAAATGACTGATTTGTGTTTAAAGGGCCTCCCTTCTGGAGGAACTAGGCAATTTTAAAACTCTAAATATTCAAACATCCCCTCCCTGCTAAAAAACCCAACGGTGCATTTCACTTAGACGTCCAAGCCACTTCAAAATCAACGTGCAAATTATAAACCCATTATTATATCTCCAATTACTCCACTAGTCAGCTTGTCTCCCCATTCTGTTCCCTCACTCTGCTTGTCACTCACATTTCCCTGGCTCCTGCCCCATCTGCTAACAGAAACCTCAGCCACTCACAGACTCCCCCAACTGCAGGCACTTCTGGAAAACTGCACGGAGTATGTCCTGTGAGTCCTCGCATCATCTGAGGCTGTCACATGACACTTACCATTTTTATCGTCTTCTGCTGCTGAACTCACCCCATTAAGTATACCCCATCCTCGGCGCATGCACACCCACTTGCTGGGGACCACCACTCCCACTGTGCTGTTCCTTTGTCAGTCAGCAGCCTGCTCTTAATGGACACTTATATGTCCTCTGGACACGCCTGCCCAGCAGGGACCTCCACTGGCATGTGGGAGACTTGGGATACCAGAGCTGCGTGTGCTCCGTGTCAAAGTTGGAGAGCTCACCCTCCCTGTCCCTGCGCTACCCTGGCAGGAAGGTTTCAAATCAGTCCCTTCCTCCCCACATCCCACAGAAAGAAATCCACAATTAAATCCAGGGGTTTACCTGAACAAGATCTTGTACTTGGAAGAACTACCAAACATATTACCCTCCTTTAATAAATGGAAATATCACCAAATGGGCCATTTTTAATCTTGATGGACAAACCATCCAAGTGCTTTGCATTATGTCACCCAGAACAAAATCACACTGGAGCCAGCTTTTATAGCTCAACCTGCAGTACCCTGTCCCACTCCCTGAAGGTTCGGATTACCCTGGCGGTCAGAGGCCAGAGAAATTAACCCAAAATTGCTTTAGATAACCCAAGTAGAGGGCAGGCATCGGAACAGGAGAAAATGCTGCACAAAGCTCCTTATTAATGGGGTTTCTTTCGGAAATTCAATAATACATCTGCAAAGGTATTCCCAAAAGACAATTGACAGACTATTGTGTCGATTAAATATTTTAAAATCAGTATATTAGCATTCTGGGAAGATGCACTCCTTGTTGATCTGGATGGGTTCTTTTTCTATTTTTGTCTTTTGTTTTTCTTCTCTGAATTTAATCCTGGCCAACCCTCTGAGTCTTGCTTTTTAAATAAATTATTCTCTAGCAGCAAGCACTTTAAAAAAACAGACACAGTCAAAAGAAAAAACAAAATTTGTTGATTTCATCTATGTCTCCCTGGGTTCTAAGGAGTCTAACACTAGCAGTTATACGCCCTACCTATGATCTGTTGGAAGCATGTATTTACTTGCATTCCCTCATTGCACTCACATACTTTCATTCTGGGGATTTCCAGTCCCCCTGTTATTAATTGCTCCTTTCTGTGCAGACAGGATTTGCAATGAATCTTTTCCTAAACAGATTTCATGCTTTTGTTTCAATTACTCTTTTGAGAAGGAAGCCACATGAGGTTCTGGGGATTACCTACCAAGTTTTAGGAAATGAGAAGAAAATGTGACCCCTAAGTAGTGTTATTGTGCCAAGATGCCACCCACTGGGACACCAGGTGAAACAACTCCCTGCCCTGTCACTCGCAAGCTGACAACCCCTCACCTCTGCGCAGGGGCCCAGGCAGAAGCGGCCTAACAGCCACCGAAGGCAATTCCTCAAGCACCTTACACGCTTTGTGTCCTGCTGACAGAGCACGCTGACCTGGTTCCAGCTTTGCAAAAGGTGAAAGTCTAGCGGGAGGAGTCAAATCAGCAGACAGGAAACAAGAGGGAACAAAGAAGTCGCACTAAGCTACAGGGGGCTGATGCTTAGAAAGCCAGGAATTTAGAAACATGAAGGCAGACCAGAGAAGGCTTCGGGAAAAGGTTGGACTTGAGCTGCGCCTTGAATGAGCAAAATCAAAAGAGGCAAAAGGGAACAGGAAAAGCACTTAGGGGGTGAGTTGTTAGAGAAAAGGCAGAAAGGAAGCTGGTACAAGTGTCAGGGAGCGACGGAATCGGTCAAGGGCCAGGAAGGGAAAAGCAACCCTGCCCAGACAGGATGCAGAGCAGGGCTGAATGCCCCTGCCGTCTGCAGAAGCGAGGGCGGTTGTAAGAGACCATGTGGGGCTGGGGGAGCGTGGTCTCCCAGGCCAGCAACCATGGAGAGCTGTTGGAAGCCCTGACCCTTCAGGCACAAGGAGAGAGCGTGAGTACCAGGACACAGAGGGGACGCTCTCTGGAGAAGGACACCTGGCAATGTCTCGGCCTTCACGGCGGGAGGCAGCCCCCACCCCAGGCAGAGAGCCTGTGGGGAGAGAGCCGGGGAAAGGCCCAGCCTGACCACTCGCAGCCGCTGCCGTGCTCCAGTCGTTACGCGGCACAAACTAAGATGAAGCAGATGCCTTCCCGAGAATCCACTGATGGCTCTAAAGATGACCAGTGGATACTTGGATGGAAGAAGGCAGAGTGTGGGCAGACAAATCACCTGGAGGCAGTGCAGCAAAGTCCTATAGCAATTCTACCAGGCCATGGCAGCTTTTAGGCCAAATGTAGTAGATGAGACCCCCTGAACAGGTGAACTACAATCGGTCCTCTGGTTCCCCCGGGCTCTGCTCAAATATTTTAAATGAGCCCCCCAAAAGGCCAACCATGTTCCAACACATCACCCCTATTTTATTTGCCTCACAGCACTCATCTGAAATGATCCTGTTTGCTTTGTCAGGTATTATCACCTGTTCCTGGGAGAATGTAGGCTTCCCCAGAAACTCTCTTGTTGGTCGGTGTTCTCCCAGCACTGAGAACAAGGCCTACTGGGCCCCCACCCGCTGAAGTCCAGGCAATGATCACTCACGAACAAGAGCGAAACCCACACGTCCGAGACACAAACTGTGCTCAAAGCAGCCTCGCGTCTATGAAAGAGCAGCCAGGAAGAGGGCAAGAAATGGGAAGGAGAAAAAAAGAAAAAACTTGTTTCCTTCCAAATGCCGCAGGGGTCAGAGCAGGTGGCCAAAAAGTGTAAGAGTTCAAGCTCTATGCCGCCTCCTTAATGGTGCGCTGGAGAAAGCCACCAATTTTGGCGGCCCAGCCACTGCCTAAGTGGCCTGTCTTGCTGAAGCGCCCAGGGCAGACCACAGAGCTCAGAGGGCCTTTCCGGCTGGAGGGCTCCCAGCCATACATGGGTTTGTGCGGCACCCAGTTCCTGGGAGGAAGCTCTGTTCTGACATCAAACAGTCCGTCAGCATCACTGTTCTAGAAACTGCTGGCATGATGTGTGGGCCGCACAAAGGTAGCGGGTAGCGATTAGCTCATCTCTAATTATATGGGATTTACGATTAGGCAGCAAGTTTATTTTGGAACACAGCAATAACAAGACGCACAGCACTGGTGAGGACGAGGGGGCGGAGTTCTAGATTGCCCTTTAGAATATAATAGCTTGTCATTGCCATGGAAACCAGCTCCCCGGGAGTTTGCAGGCACCTTATTCTATAATTATAAAAGAGATCTGATAAGGGTTGGGGGGACGGTGGGGGGGTGTGTGTGTGTTTCTTTTTAAATTGTATTCGGTGGCTGAAAATAGAAGAACCTGGGGAACAAAGCCTGTTATTAACCACCATCTGCTAAGAGGTGCCTATACTTCAGCTGCCTCGAGAGGCTCTTCCTGTAAGTCCTGCACATGTGCCCAGAATGCCAGGGGTCCGTCAGGACTCAGTGTGCCCGGAACGGAAGGGTACGTCCAGGCAAACCAGGTGAGACTGTGGCTGCAGGTTGAAATGGCCCCTTCCGGTGCGCTGGGTTGGACAGCACCCACTGTCTGAGCACTGGCTGCTCCTGTCCCCCGCCCCAGGAATCTGCACGGCCTCCTTCCTTCTGCCCTCCTAACCTTCATTCCAAGATTTCAGGTCCAAGTGGAACCACCGTCACCCCAATCATGGAACTTGAGCTTGAGCAAATGCCTTAAGCTTTCTGAACCTCTGTTCTCTGGGGATTAAAGATTGCTAAAAGGACTAATCAAAATGACAATGATGAAGGAGCGTTTTTGGCAAACCTTAAAGTTTGTCGGAAGCACCTGGCTCTCTGAAGAATGGAGTCAAGCTTGCTTTGGGAGAAAATCATTTAAAAAGCAAGTCCCCTATTTTCTGGTTGAATGATTTCATCAATAATTCTACAGTAGATATTAAAGGAAACAGGAACACCCTGTTATAATAATAATACAAAAATACCTTCCATTTATATAGCATTTTATAGCTTAAAAGTGTTTTCACCGAGTTTTACTGCAGTTGTGTGTCGCCCTAATGGGGTGAGCATGCTCTGGGTTGCTTCGTTTATAAGGAAGCCCAGGCAGTTTGGAAAGCTTCTTTTCTAAAAGGCCTTCCCTTTTTAAACTGGGGCCATGGTCATTAAAAGCTGAAGCCTACCAGCACCGAGTGTGGCTATGTATGTTAAGGTCTCCGAGTCAATAAAAGCACCAGGAGCTGTTTTCCAAAGCTATTCAAACTCTAAAGGGTTCATCCAGTTGCCCTCTAAAAGCAGGAAATGAGAGAGAAGAATAGAGAATGCTCCATTGTCTTCATTACCATAATGAGCCTGTGGTCTGGAATTAACACTCTTTAAAAGCCGGACACATTTTCGGGGTCTGGGGGAGGGGGCGGGTATCACTATCATGTTTCTTCCGCTACTGTGTACAACTCCCGTGGATCACCCATCACGTCTAGAAGCAGGAGTGTTCACTGCTTATTGTCTGACAACCGCTAAAATTACATATGGTTCCAAGTACGAGAATCCCAAATGAGCAGTGGCTAAAGTGAGATTATAATGTATTTATTTCTCAAGGGGACTCTGCTCATGGACCCAGCTCATCGCTCGCCATCTCCTTGCCCTGGTCTCATCCTCATGGGCCACCAAGGCAGCAAGAGCACTGGCTCTCACAGCCACACTCCAGGGAGGTGGATGGAGAAGACACAGGGAACAGGGGGACAGAAATCACAAGCTGCCTGCCCTTTAACAGAGGTCCTTAGGAGCTTCCATACAATAATCCTGCTACCTTCCATCCGCTTATAGTCGGCGGTTCTGGGAGCAGGGCGGTGCCTATCAGGGAGCAAGCAGCAGTCTCTACTCATGTCTTTTACACTCTGACTCTGCCTCTACATTTCTTTTCGGCAGGTGACACAGCTGAGGTCACCTCAGTTACAGGGTCAGCTACATGGAGCCAGGAAGCTTCTCTATGGCCTGAGCTAACCTGAAGCCCTTGAACTAAGTTACCCGACAGAGACCATCTGCGCTCACAGATGCGCAGCCACATCATGGGAGGGAAGGTGCAGCTCGAACCCCACTCCTACCCACGAGGAGCTTACCTTCGTCTGTGGTTCTCCTCTTCAATTCTCATCAGAAGATACCAGAACCTCAAAACCCAGAGCTGACAACAGCCAGAAACCCAGCCCAACCTGATCTAAGGAAAAGCAGGGACTTACTGAAAAGATGATGGGATATCTCGCAGGAGGCTAAGAAAACAGGCGCACGTGTCTGTGCCTCAGGAGGCCTTGGAACGAGGCGCCACAAAGCCCGGCAGGCCCTCGCTCAGCATGTGGATCTTCCTTGCCGACGGCCTGCTTTTCACGTGGAGCTGCCAACAGCTTCAAAGGTTTCCATCTGACAGCTTCAGCCACTATGAGAAAGACTGACCACATGTTCTCCCTGGCTCAATGTCAGGAAACACCAGGAACTTCGTCAGGTGCTGACCCCAAGATAATTAGGCGTGCCCAGGTGGGCAGCGCCAGCTGAACCACGTGGATGGGGCAGGAGCAGGGAAGTTCTTCCAAACAGGTAGTTGGTAGGACAGCTTTAAACCAACAGGTATCCATGGCAACAGTCATTCTCCAAGCTCCAGTGACTGATTTTCACAATAGGTCAAAATTCCCGGGTAAACAGCCACAGAGCAGTTGTCAGTGCTTACTTGTGAGACCCTGCCCACCAGGTTTCCAGGGATCCCATGGCACCTCTTTACCTGCTTACGTTCCCTTGAAAAAATGAGCTCTCTGCCCACTGCTCCAAAGTACAGACATGTGAGCCCTTCCGGGGCGTGAAGGCCTTGTCCAGGAAAGTATGCGCCATCGGATCAGCGAGATGTCAGATGCTCAGGAAAGTACTAAACTAGAACATTTTGTCCTCCATCATGAATTTTAAAAACAGACACAGGAAAGAGGCCTCTTGAAAAGTGAGCCCCAAAGCAGTCACATCTGCCCAGGAGAACGTGGTACCTGGGCACACACACATCCCAGGATGATGAAGCCCCTGAAGGTACTCTGAGATCCTCTGCATTTCTGTCTCACCATGCAACAACCGAGAATCATGGAAAGCAGGTCAAGTTAATCACTTATGAAAATTTTTAAAATGTATCCTCTTCCCAGGATGACTGACTTCATACTGCCATCTCGATAAGCTACATTAAATGGCCACCGAGGTCATGCAAGACACGGTCATTTTCAGATCAGCTCCCAGGACACTTGGGATCTCATCTCGCATCATTTTTCTTCAGCTCTTTTCAAGAGTAAGAAAAACAGAAAGGTTAAACATATCAATTCAGTCGCCCAAGTATTCATTACTAAGCCATATTCATAGCTGTTGCTGGAATCTCTCTGCTTTTTCACAAGCAGCTCCCTTTAGAAAAACTTTGCAGCTGATGCTCAGATCACCGAACCGCAGTCCCCTAACAGCTGCATCACTTTGCGACAGGGCAGCAGGAGAAAACCAGAGGTCACTGGAGGCGCTCACTTCTTTGAAGTAACCCAGGGCCCTGTCCTAGACGGCTTACCCAGGCTGCCCTGCTGGCCTTCGGGAGCTGAGCCCTCCCTCACTGGGGAGTGTCATGGCAGTCAGCTTTGGGAAAGCAACACTGAGCTCCACCTAAGAGTTTAAGGTTCAAGCCACAGCTCCGTTACTTTCTATGAAATCTAAAGTTATGTAACCTTTTTCATCCTTGCTGACCACTAAAAATAGAAGAATAGCTACCTCCAGGATTAGATGTTAGTATATGAAAGCATTTGGAAACTGCAGGTTTTTAACTACAGGCAAAATGAAATGTCTTGAATTCTCTGGTATCATAAACACAGGTATTGAAGACATAGCTAGTGAAATGAAGTATTGCATACAAGCAAATCTAATGCAAAGAGACGATAACTTACATGGCTTTTCCAATTGCTAACAGGAATAAAAATTACAGGCTGGTCATCACAAACAGGGCCAGACTCAGACTTCCAATACCCACCTTCTCTGTTCTCTTTCTGGAGAAGTTACTTCACTGAGCTCCTGCAAGGGCCAAGCCATCTCCATGGATGGATTAAATGTGTTGGGGTTTTTTTGTTGTTTAAAAAAATGAAGGCATGCTATTAAAAAATCCCTTTTTCACTTTCCATCACTGCTGCCTACTCCTACTGTACAAATTCTCAAAATGAAATCCATTTCACTTCCACTTTTAAAAACCTCTTGTATCTGCCTCGTCTCCGGCCTTCGAAGCCAAGCTGACATGCCTTTGAGCCAAGGACACATCCAGGCCAGCCATCGACGCCCTCACTCATCCACAACAAATACTCTGAGCTTCTCTTCTTTGTCTCTCACTTGCTTTCTCCTCAAAACCTCATCTCTGCCTCTCAGTGACCTCTTGGCTCTTCAATTCCATCTTCAATCTTGCCTCTGGACTTTGCGACTTATTTATTCAGAAAATATTTATTGAGTGCCTGC
>PVJD01017571.1:0-17119 GCA_004026545.1 Mormoops blainvillei | reverse complement strand
CAGAGTGTCTTTATTTTTGATGGGTTCCTTCCCTCACTTAAATACAATAAAGAACAAACATTGAAATTTTGGAGTTTTTTCCATTTTTCAGTTAGCATCTGTATGATGAATATGCTGGAAGAAAAAACAATTATTGTTGCCAACCTGAAGATATTTACAAACTATTAAGTCTACTGCATAATAACTAAATATCTTGGGAAGGTATTTATTTCTAATAATTATAACAGTCACTGTACAAATAACTTCAGGCATAATTTCAGGACCATAATAATAGCTCCAGTATAGGTGCTTCTCATATACATACACAGAACAAACCTCAAAGGCGCCACCTCACACATTACAACAAATGGGTGTTTTTTTAAATATTGACCTGATTCTGATAATGGCTCACCGTGTGTGGAACATGAAAGTACTCTAAAAGGTAACATGAATTTTAGCATGTATAACCCATTATGCTTGTAATGTCAGCTTGCATTATACACCCATATTAGAACAAAAACGTCTTTTGAAGTTAGGATCATTTCTTTTACCCATTTAGCACCACTGAAGCTTCTAGCCATGAAAAAATAAAGTAGATTAAAGAGTTTTGATGGAGTTGTATCTGCAAAGGCTAGTGCAGTGGGGAAAGTGATACTGATCAGCAGGAAAGTATACAGGGAAAGCCGGAAGGAGGCTGGAGGAGGAGGAAGACGTTGCGCAATGAGGGTAGAAGGTATGCTGTGTGCATTTTATGGAAGTTTGTGGCTGCGCCCATCTGAAGATCAAACATTGAGGATATATATTTACTCACGTATACTTGAAGGTGTTAACAATGGATACTACACTTACAAATGTTTGGCATTGATCATTTTTTTTTAATTTCAGAAAGATTTTGGGAGAAATTGTGATCCTTACCTACATTTCCAATCGTTACATATGAAGTTCCTTATCCCCATCCCAAAAATGTGCATAAAATTTCTGTCCGCTCCAAGCCTCCAGCTACTACTGCATGTTTCCTTCTGCTTTAGTGTAGGGGTGTGTGTGTGTGTGTGTGTGTGTGTGTGTGTGTGTGTATGAGTATGCATAGTATAAGGGCAAATGCAAACTAAAAATAAGAAGCTTAATTTTCCCTGTTAAAAATAAGAAATGCCTTCCCCAGACACACTTCCCCTCCATTTTCTTAGAGCATTTACTTTCCAGTAATTGTTAAGTCTTTCTCTGTCTCTTTGAAATACATGTAACTCTTTCAAAAAGTGAAAGAGACTCTCACCAGCTTAAAGTCTAGCCATGTCTCTCTGAAATGTAATTATAAAGAATGACAGTGCCTCTACCTCTCGGTTTCTGCGGGAACCAAGGAGCCCAGCTTCAGCAGGCACGTTGCTCTAAGTTGCAAAACTACCGTTAGTCCTTAAGATATCAGAGGCTTTTTATATTTTTACTTCGGATAAAGCCAGTTAACTAATGAGTGGCACCACAATTACCAAGCAATTTCAGATGAACTATGTGTGACAAATTGTGCTATCAAGTCCTCTTACTTGAGGACTAGTTACTGTTTATCTTGAGGACGCATGTAACATGTTTCATCCGCTCGACTATATAAAAAGGTGAGATTTCCTTTTGTCTTTGAATTCTCAGCAGATTGCCTGCGACATCCATCCCATTCTGGTTTAAACCTCACTCAATTAAAAAAAAATCTTTCTCTTCTACCTTTGTGGAGAGATTTTCTAGGCTGGCAGAAGATTTTGTTTTTAATAACATTTTCCCAGCAGTAATCAAATGTTGTAGAGCAGAGGTTGGTAACCTTTTCATGTAAAGGGCCAGACAGTCAACATTTTAGGCTTTGTGGGTCAGGGGTCTCTGCTGGAATGACTCAACTAGGTCGTTGTCTCACCGAAGCAGCCATAGGTATTATGTAAATGGACAGGTGTGGTTATATTCTCAAAGTTTATTTACAAAACAGGTATCAGGCTGGATTTGAGTTGCTGGTTGAAGTGTGCCCACTCCTTCTATAGACACATGAATTATCAGTATAATGAAAACACAGAACATAGTATCATGACTGAAATTACAATGGCTTGTTTTGACTGAAATGGACTCGTCAGTTCTAATCATAGTGCTGATGTGTATATAACAGTGCAATGTGAAGTGTAGTCTGTTTTTCCACTTTGGTATACTATGTTTTGAGTAGAATGTTGTAACTAAATATAGCTTGATCCTTCATAACTGTGGTTGATGTGCAGCAAATAATTTCTGAAATGACTCTGTTTTTTTCTTTGTTCAAAAGTGTGTAATATTTGTTGGCAAAAAACTCCTGATCTCAATATTCACTGTGTTACTCAGCTGGTTTTCCAAGTACACATATAGCTATGATTTATATTTTATTTTGCTGAGGCAATTCCTCTAAAATAAGGGAACTCTCAAAAGACAAGGAATTATCTTTGGTGGATTTTTAACTCTGCTGCTCTCTGAGGCATTCACCCTTTGTGCCACAACCTTGAAAACTCATTCATCGCATGGGTGCATTTACAAAAACACCTTTTAATAAAAACTACAAAACAGTTATTTTTTATTTCAAATCGTTATTTTGGAAAAGCACTTAGGACCATCAAACTGAAAAAATAAGTAAAAAATAAGACTATAGTTAAGTCAAAGTCACAAGGAAATAGGTGGGTTCTGGATTCTGGATTTTCCATTGATGAGAAGTTCCGCCGCCATTCATTGTTCGCTCAAGTTGGGGTCTCACAATAAATACTGGCATCTGATGAACTGCAGTCTTCTTTTAAATAGGGTATTATAAATCGTTCTAAATATATCCCTAACTAATAGTCTCCAGCATTCTAGAAAGATGTGCTTAACGTCTGCAGCAGTACGCTAAGGAAAGACCCCATTTTCCTAGAGTGAGTGCATTAGGCTTTTTTCTTGGAAAAAAACCCAAGGACAAATATATAATTCAAAGTAGTAGAAAAGGATTCAGGGTCTTAAACTAAGGAGTGATTTTTTTCTCGCTATGGCCAAAAGCACAGAATTTGTACCTAATAATGAGATGGGCCGGCACTGGACTATTTTTAGAAGTCCTATCATCATAATAATAAAGGTCATTCTTTCCTCGTGGGGGCCCAGAATGTGATTATAAAGGGAGTAGGGCATAGATGGTTCAACTGAAGCTCAGAAAATATTCCTATTTTTAAGAATGCATTGTTCTCTTGGAATTTTTAACAAGGGTCAAGTAGAAAATTTAAAGAAGTCTAACATTCAGTTAAATTGAATTTTTACAGGATTGTAAAAAAAAATAACATTCTTATTCTCCCTTTATGAACCTCTAACCTACTTTTTCTGTAATCTAGAAAAGTGTTATTAACCATATGTCAGTTTTTCACGAGTGGCAGCGCAAAGTACTTTAAAACAATAACTAAACCAATAAGGCCACTTGCTACACTGATCATGCACAGCAGAAAGAAAAAAAGCAGAATTTTTCATTTACACTTTTAAAATGAGAACTCATATTTACAGTTCTTGGCTTTGAATCGAAATGCACATCTTTATATATGATCCAGATTTTATGGGTTTTGTAGTAAATGCAAATGATTTTAATTGTTAGTACCCCACAGTTCCATTTGCAATATATGCTTTTAGATTTGCTGTCTTTACCACAGTCTGTGGACAGGAAAGAAACTGAATGATAGGACATATAGTTATTATGTATTAATACCCTAACGTTATAATTACTTAAACCTGCTCGGATTTCTCAAATTTGGAAAAATCATTCATTCTATTGATAGTTATGATAAAAGAGATCACTTGTTTTCTCTAAAATTAGTATGATATAATCTACAACGACTTAAAAAAGTCTCCTTTTGTGTGCTTGGAATAGCAAGCCATTAATTTCTTCACATTTTTTAAACTTTGTTTAGTCAACTTCACTTTAAGTTGTGAAATACTCCAGCCTTACCTGTTGTGCATCTTCCCATTTTTCTTTGTTTTCTTCATCTAGAAGGTTGCTAACTATTTGAAAGAAGTTCTGAAAATTAAATTAGATAAAAGTTTAATGTTACATGAGAGAATATACTTTTCAACAATATTCATTTTGTCTGGTTTTGGGATGAGGGTATAAGCACTTGCAATATTGCTGTACGGCCCTAACACATTATTTCAGGAGATCTCGGAGGACCCTTGCTCAGCACTATAGTTCTAGAATTTCTACATTTCTTTACATATACAACTCAGTAGACCTCAGAATAAGTAAAACACTTATTTCACCCATGATAATGTGTTCTATTATTGACTCTATATTCTATTCTGCCATGCCATTGTACTTATTTCCTTAAAATCAGCTTTATTCCTTCTGTAAGGAAAGTCCTGTGTTTGCGTTATTTCAAGTTATCTGGCTAATTGCGAACCATGCTGGCTACTGGTTTTGCTGGTTCAATGAGCACTATAGTGAAGGCATATACTGTGGGCAGAACTGAGGCAAGTGACAGGCTTCCTCAGTTGGATCCTGGCTCTGCCCTTCCTGGTTAGTTTCCCTTAACTTTTACAACTGCCTGTTTCAAAGATTACGTGAAATTGTCCAAGTACCTGGTATTTAACAGATGGTATATGCTCAATAAACCTTAGCTATTTGCAAATTGCTTTCGTTAGTCCTCTGCTTTCTGTCAGGAAACCACAATGGAGGAATGAATAGACAGAGTAACAGGTTTGTATCAAAGCCCCAATCCTTGCCATCACCCTCGCCCCTAACTGTTGAAGACTATCAGCTTCCCCTTAGTTTTACAGTACCAAAAATGAGATTTTTACTTTCTCTTTATGTACAGGCAGGCACATTTTAGAATTCATTTCTCATTCCCAATGTCCACATGGCCAGAGGGTGGGACTCAGTTCAGTTCAGCTGTGTTAGTGCCAATTTCACACACAAGAGATGTTGACCAGAGAGAGACCTCCCTGTCCTCTCGTGCTTCACTGTGTCTTCGACACATAGGAGCCAGGAGAGGAAAACCAGGGCACCTGCTGAAGAGAAGTAGTGACTTGGGGTCATAGGAGACCTAAGAAGTGTACACTGAATCCATGACAGAAACTACATAGATGATAGCTCCTTGGTCTGGTCCTCAGAGGCTCCTCTAATGGCCTGTATGTCAATGCAGCAGGAGCACCGCCTCATATGGACACACTGCCTTAGAAAAGGACTCCCTCGAGGGAGGAAGTCATCATAACTTTAGCCTTGTCGGTCTTCCTCCCTATCTAGCTTTTCAAAACAGGCCCTTATTTTAATTCAAAATAAATTCACCTGGGTGTCTCTACAAGAAAAACAAAGCTGCTTCATCCCTCTTCTCCTGTGGTGTGAAGTTGTTAGTGTCTATATTTAAATGCGGTATTTGTACTATTTTAGTAGTTTCTGGCAATCGCATGCTTGAAACATGTTTTGAGTCATAACCTCTATAAAAGTTACATAAAATTGTGTGCAACTCTTAAGAAAAATCGCAAGTCTGTTTTAGACCTGTTTTCAACTTGTTTAGCCTTCTTGTATTGTACTATCCGCTACTTTTTTTTTCCCGCTTAAAATTTCCTGGTTGGAGTGATAACATTTTAAGGGTTTAGTCCACTGAGCTGTAACTTCACCTATGAGCAGAAAGAATTAACCTTCAGAATTCTCCAATTGTCTGTGGCCGGTTAATTCAGTAGGTGACACGGTGCTAATGAGGCAAAAGTTGCAGATTTCATCCCCGAACACGCCAGTTAGCTGTGCTGAGGGCCACGGCTGCGATCTGTGTCCTAACCTCTGCCAGCTTTCATACAAAATGCATGCTGCTGCTAACGAGAGACACCAAGAGAATGGAAAGCAATTTGTGTAAATGCATCTCCATTTCTGGGAAAATTTCTCAAAACGAATGGTTTCAGAGTGAATGGTTTGCTGACTCTGCATTGTGCGTGAGCGCACATACAATTCCTTGATCAAAATGATAAATTCAGAGTTCAATTATTTTTAAATCAGCAAAGTGCACACATAAAAACACGAATTATTAAAATATACATTCAACTAACCAAACAGACGATGTAAGAAATGTTTTTGTACCATTTTCTAAGGTCGATAAATCAGACTTTACTAAATCACTGCGAGAAAGTAGTACAGAATGAACTTCCCCTTCTTCCTCCCTGTAGGTCAGATTTAGGAATGATCAGTTGTGGGGCCATGCAAGGGCACAGTGAGCTAAGCCTAAACATCTTAGGTAGGGGTTGGGGGCAGTCGTTCTTATTTATTAGTGTATCCTCAGCACAAACAATGATTTGTCCATAGCAAGTGTTTAACAAGGTCCTAACTTAAAGAAAATGCAGTCATACGCCATATAATGACATTTCGGTCAACAACAGGCTGCATATGCGATGATGATCCCATTAGATTATAATGGAGCTAAAAAATTCCCATCGCCCAGTGACATCACAGTCACCCTAAAGTCATAGCACAACACATTACTCACATGTTGGTGCTGATATAAAAAAACCTACTGTGCTGCCAGTCACATAAAAGTATAACATAGGTAGTTATATATAGTACATAATACTTGAAAAGGATAGTACATTACTATGTTTCTGGTTTAGGTATTTACTATACTATAGTTTTTATCATTATTTTAGAACATACTCTAAATAGAGTAGAACATACTATTCTACAGTAAACTTATACAAAAAATAAGTTTGCTGTAGAATTGTATGCCCTGTTATGCCAGGAGCAGCCTCATATACTTCATGTCTCTCAATTGCATAATTTTTCTTCTTGCTTAATTCAATCTCCTGTTATTTTGTTCATGATGGCCCCTAACTATTTGCACAACAGTGAGATCACCTAATAACGCATTCTTCAGGGCATGGCTGCAATGAAGTTATAGAGTCAGTACACTTCAGGCTCTCTAACAGGACTCAAGCATCATTCTTCTGAGCTAACTCTGCTCGAATCGGTCTCGTGCACATTGGGGAAGTACATTTCTATGTATAGCAATTCATTTTGACATTTGCTCAAAGATCAGACTGTTAGATAAACAGAGCAGAAACAAACAGTATTTTGAACAGGAGACTCATAACATTTCAGGCCACTTGAATTTTTGAGAAGCAGTTTCCATGGCAACAGATACGCTACTTGCTAGAGTTGTTTGAGTGCTCTGCTAATTGTGCTAATATCGCTCATTTGATAATTTATGGATCAGGTCACCTATGTCAGCCCCTGAGTTACCTATGACAGTAGATTTTTGTTTTGCCTTGTTTTGATCAGGTCTAACCTCTATGGCCAAGACTGATTTGAAAAACTGAGTGTCTTTGGCAAAGTTTATGTCTAGAGCTTGAACTACGGAAACCTGGTTTAAAGCTTCCCCAACATTTATGAACTGGGTGGTTCTGGGCTAATGTTGCCTACCTGTAAGAGATGGTAACAGGTGTTGTGAAACTTGGAGCTAATTCTTAGCACACTATCTGACACACACTAAGTGCTCAATATATAGCAGCTTTATGATTTTATGCCCTCTGTGTTATCTTTTTTATGACTGGCTGCATGATTTGTCTTTATGGCCACATTATGACAAATGTGCACCTGGAACATTGCTGTAGACTTTCACAGCCAGAGGCTCTCTCTCCTATCCTCTTTTATAGTCTATTCCTCCCTGGGCAATATGTAGAGCACAGAGTTGATCAACCACTAACTTCAGGGCCTACGATTTATTCAACAGAAAACTGTTATTCCTAAGAATGCATTCTGCAGAGAGGGGTTTTCAGTGTCATTATCATAAAACACCTACTGCGTGAAAGGCACTGTGCTCAACAGTTGTAGGGCACAAAGGTCAAAGAGGCAGGACTGCTCTGTCTTTGCAGGAAGTGTTATAGAATCAGTGCAGTGAATATATGTTATAAAGAAAAGCGCAGATGGAGGAAGATGGCAGCCAAGTAGGTGGAAGCAGAGCCCACTTGATTTTGCCCCCAGCATGGATTTTCAGCTAATCTTCTGACAAGTGACCTAAACAATCAGTGGAATCGTAGCTGATATGAATTTCTGAAGCCATAGAGCACAGAGAAAGTTTTGCACCGTCAGGTAAGAGATTTTACAAATTGAAGGGGAAATGCCTTGCACAAGGTGTCTGCAGCCGAAGAGAACAAAGGAAAGAAAACACAGCTTAATGGCTCCTGCTCCACCCAGAGCAGGGGACCCCCAGTTCCTCACAGGAAACCCCCAGCCCTAACAGGGAAAGACCTGGGAGAATAGAGGGGTCTGGGAGACTCAGGCTATGCGCACAGAGCAAGTAGCACGTCCATGGCTGCAGCACCAACCAGGAGAGTCCAACAGAGAAATTCTATCTCCTGAAACTGTTGGAGGCATCAGCAGGCTGCGACCAGCCTTGACCAAGAAAGACTTTTTGCCTTTTGGGGAGGTGGAGTGAGCAGGGAGCCTGGAAGTGGTTCAGAGCTGCCACAGTGTAGGTGCCACATAGGGGTTTTTTTTAAGAGTGGGTGCATAGCTGAGAAGGGATCCTACCTGTGCACAGCTCCCCTGCCATCAGAGGCCAGATTCAAAGTGCGGTTTGTGCCCACTGAACTCAACTGGTCAGGAAGGGTGCACCGCAACACAGTGAAGGGATTGTGGGGCCCAACCCAGCGTGGCTGGTGAGTGGTGGGCTGCACGCAAAGTGGAGGGTTTGGGTCAGAGCTTCCTGCGAGACCAGTGAGATCGGAACTGGACAGGCAAGAGCTGAGTACCTGAGATTCTTTGCAGTCAGGCAAAGCCACTCGAACCGTAGAGTGCCAGCCTCTTGGAATGGGAAGGTGTGTCCATCCCCTACCTGCAGGACCGCGAACTCCACAGAACAGTGAGGTCAAGCTCAAGAACCCCCTGCCAGGCGCATATCTGTGGGGAAAGAAAGGTAACCCCCAAAGGGGCCCTTTATGAACTCTTATCAGATTCTGCTGGCTCCTCCTCAGGCCCTATTCCACTGAAAACAGCAGAGCAGAGAGATTAAAAGTTGGAGCAGCAAAAGGTAAAATAGCAGAGCAAAGACAATAGAAACTGGAGCAGCAAGAGGTATTCAGGGACCTACCCAGCCTCAGCCGTCATGGAGAGCTGCCATCAGTACCAAGCAGGAAAGAGGAGACCCTTTCACACAGATTGGCCCATCACATGAAACAGACGGCTAATTCATCAGTAACTATATATTATTGGAAATAATCTGGGACAGACCAAGGTGTGGGGCGCACGGGCAGGGGAACACGCCCACCAACTTCCCTGAAGACTGAACAGAGCCTCCTTGGGGGTGATCCAGGGATCCCATCCGCCTGATCACACCAGAGTCCCCCTCTAGAGGCAGGTGAAGGTGGTACATGCAGTGTTGTCAGACGTTACATGAACCACCCCTGGGTTTTGTTCTGATAGAAAGCCAGGAGGGCAGAATAGTGAAGACCAGCCAAGCCTGAAAGAGAGCCACAGAACAGGCTGACTAAAGCTAAACTGGGATGCCAGCTGACATCAGCAATGGATCCTGAAGGAGAAGACGGTAGGCCAGCAAACACTAGGCTGTGCTGAGATGAATTCTGCACTGTTTGTCTTCATTATTTATGCTATTTTTCTCCTGCATAGTTTCTGTAACAGTTTCTTTGTCTTCAGTTTTGTTTCTATTGTTTCACTATTTTTATTTTTTATTTTATTTTATTCTTTATATATATATTTATTTTTATTATTATTTTACAATTTTTTCTTCTAGCTTTAATTCAAATCTCATATTTTATGGTTCTCTTACTCCATTTTGCCTTCATCCTTCTCTTTCTTATTTTGTTTAAAATTTTATTTTTTCCCTTTCTATCCCTTGTTTCTATTCCTCACTCTTGCTATTTCTCTCCCATCTATCCTCTCAAAACTATCTTTCTTCCCATTAGTGATCTCACATTCTTTTTCTCTTTCTTATAATATCCTTATTGTCATTCCACCTTTAATAATATTTACTTGGTTGTCATTGATATTGGGGTTGTTGTTGCATTTCTTCAATTTTGTCCCTGGTTGTTCACTTTTTAAAAAAATTTTAAGTCTCATATTTTACTGGTCCTGTGTCCTACTCTGTTTTGCCTTCCTCCTGCTGTGTCTTATTTTCATTTTAAATTTTGTTTTCTCCCTTTCTTAGCCTGATTTCTCCCTTCATGCTTATTTTCCTCCTCCTTCTATCCTCTCAAAATCATATTTTCCCTTAGATATCTCACAATCTTTTTTCTTATTTCATATAGTATTATTATTCTCTTTTTATCTTTATTGATCTTTGCATGTTTGTCATGTATATTGCTGTGGTGGTTGTTTTTCTTCAATTTGGTTACTATTTGCTCACTATTTTTCTCCAAACCTCATACTGTACTCTTCCCCTTCCTTATTCCATTTTGTCCTACTCCTTCCCTATTTAATTTGCATTGCAAATTTTATTTTCTCCTTTTCTTTGCCTTGTTTCTATTCCCTACTCTTATTATGTCTCCTTTGCCTACCCTCACAAAAGCATTCTTTACATTAGTCACTTCATATTCTTTTTTCCTTTCATACAATATTCTTATTCTCTTTCCACCTTTCTTAATCTTAGCTCATTTGTTGTTGATATAGTGGTAGTGGTTGGGGGTATATTTGCTGGTGTGGGTTTTGTTTACTGGATTGTTTTGATTTGGTCTGGTAGCTCCTGTACCACGGCATACCAGACATGGTGTGGGTTGTCACTCTCAGCCAACCGAAGGGGAGAGCCCGTGAATGAATAAGCCAACAACCAAAACTGAATTACAACAAGAGAGCCCACATAAACTGCATAAAGGGCATCCCTACAGTATCTAGCTCAAGAGTTCAAGGAGATTGCACCACTGAGTCCCACGGGACTCCTACCACTAATGGCCACCACATGAAGACAGTGAGTCAAAGCAGATCAATCTAATATGCAGAAACAAACAAAAAGAGCCACCTAAAATGAGAAGACAAAGAAATAACCCCCAACTGAAAGGAGGAATCCCCAGAAAGAGTTCTAAATGAAACTGAGGCAATTTATCAGACATAAAGTTCAAATTAATGGTTTCAAGAATGCTAAAGGAATTCAGTGAAAACTATAAGAAACTTAGTGGGAACTACATTAGCATGAAAAAGGACATAGAAACTATGAATAACAACCAGAAAGAAATGAAGACTACACTGGAAGGGATTAAAAGCAGGCTGGAGGAAGCAAAGGACCAAAACAGGGAGTTGGAAGAAAAGGAAAAAAAAAAAAAAAACAGTCAGAGAAACAAAATGAAAAAAGACTAAAAAAGAATGGAGGTAATTTAAGGGAGCTGTGGAACAACATGAAATGTAACAATATTCGCATGATAGGGATTCCAGAAGGAGAAGAAAAGGAGCAAGGGATAGAAAACCTGTTTGACAAAATAATTACAAAAAACAACCTTAACTTGGTGAGAGAAAAAGTCATGTAAGTTCAAGCACAGAGGGTCACAATCAAAATGAACCCAAAGAAGCCCACTCCAAGACATATCATAATTAAAATAGCAAAATTTAAAGACAAAGAGAATCTTAAATGTAGCAAGGGAGAAACAGCTAGTAACAGAGAAGGGTGCTGCACCAAGGCTATCAGCTGATTTCTCAACAGAAACACTTTAAGCAGAAGGGAATGGCATGAAATATTCCAAGTAATGAAAAGCAAAGACCTACAACCAAGAAAACTCTACCCAGCAAGGCTCTTATTTAAAATGGAGGGCAAAATAAAGAGCATCCCAGACCAAAAGAAAAGTAAAAGGTTAAAAAGAGTACATCTCCACCAAACTAGCACTGCAAGAGATGCTAAAGGGACTGTTTTAAGATGAAGAAAAAGAGAAAGAGATAGGGGGAGGGAGACACAGGCACGAAGGGAGAAAATAGCAATGAATAAATACCTATCAATAATAACCTTAAATATAAATGGATTAAATGCTTCAATCAAAAGACATAGAATAGCTGAATGGATAAGAAAACATGACCTGCATATATGCTATCTACAAGAGACCCACCTAAGAACAAAAGGTCTACTCAGGCTGAAAGTGAACGGATGAAAAAAAATTATGCCAAGCAAGTGGACATGAAAAAAAAAAATTCTGGGTAGCAATACTTATATCAGAAAACATAGACTTCAAAACAAAGGCCATAACAAAAGACAAAGAAGGTCACTACATAATACCTAAGGGATATAACCCTTATAAACATATATACACTGACCATAGGAGCACTAAATACATAAAGATATTTTTGGAGGACTATAAGAAGGAGACTAACAATAATACAGTCATTGTAGGGAATTTTAACACCCCACTGTCAACAAAGGATAGATCATCCAAACCAAAAATCAACAAGAATAAGGTGGCAATGAACAACACCCTAGACCAATGGACTTAATTGATATTTACAGAGCATTTCAGCCCAAAGAAACAAAATATACATTCTTTTCAAATGCACAAGGACCATTTTCAAAGATAGGCTGCATGGTAGGGCACAAAACAAACCTCAACAAATTAAAAAAAAAAAAGAAATTACATCAAGTATCTTCTTGGATCACAATGGCTTGGAACTAGAAATCAAACTCAAGGAAAAATCTCAAAAACATTCAAATACATGGAGACTGAATAACAATTTATTAAATAATGAATGGGTTAATAATGAGATCAAGGAAGAAATCAAAAAGTACCTGGAAACAAACGAAAATGAACACACAACAAACCAAAACCTATGGGGCAGAGTGAAGACAGTTCTGAGATGGAAATTCATAGCAATTCAAGACTACCTAAAGAAGACAGAAAAAAAACTCAAATAAACAACCTAACCCTACATCTAAAATAACTAGAGGAACAACAACAAACAAAGCCCAGAGTGAGTAAAAGGAAGGAAATTATCAAGATTACAGCAGAATTAAATGACATAGAGACAAAAAAAAAAATTCAAAGCATCAATGAATCCTGGAGCTAGTTCTTTGAAAAGATAAACAAAAATGACAAACCTTTAACCAGACTCGTCAAGAAAAAAGAAAGGACCCCAAAAAATAAAATCTGAAATGAAAGAGGAGAAGTAACAACCAATACCACAGAAATACAAAGAATTGTAAGAAATTACTATGAACAACAATATATGCCAAGAAATTGGGCAAACTGGGTGAAATAGATAAATTTCTAGAAACATATGATCTTCCAAAGCTAAATCAAAAGGAAGCAGAAAACATGAATACTGATAACAACTAGCAAAATCAAAATGTTAACAAAAAAACTACAAGCACATAAAAGTCCTGGATTGGAAGGCTTCACAGGCAAATTTTACCAATCATTCAAAGAAAACTAACTCCTATACTTCTCAAACTATTACAAGAAATTCAAGAAGAGAGAAGACTCCCAAACTCTCTTGATAAAGCTAGTATTATCCTAATTCAAAAACTACATAAAGACACAACAAAGAAAGAAAATAACAGGCCAATATCTCTGATGAACAAAGACGCTAAAAATCCTCAACAAAGTATTGGCAATCAAGATCCAGCAATACATTAAAAAGATCATACACCATGATCAAATGGATTTATCCCAGGGATGCAAGGATGGTACTGTATTCACAAATCAATAAATGCAATACACCACATAAACAAAATGAAGGACAAACCCACATTACCATATCAATAGATGCTGAAAATGCAGCTGATAAAATCCTGCATCTATTTATGATAAAAACAATCAGCAAAGTGGGAATGGAGGGAGTATACCTCAAATAATAAAGGCCATTTATGAGAACCCTACTGCCAACATCATACTCAATGGGCAAGCACTAAAAGTTTTTCCCTTAAGATCATGAACAAGATAGGGTGTCTGCTTCCAACATTCTTATTCAATATAGTACTGAAAGTTCTAGCCACAGTGATTAAATAAGACAAAGAAGTAGAAGGCATCCAAATTGGGAAGAAAGAAGTAAAACCTTCATTATTTGCAGAGAGCATGATAGTATACATAGAAAACCCTACAGTCTATACCAAAAAGCTACTCATCCTAATAAGTGAATTTTGTAAGGCAGCAGGATACAAATTCAATATTCAGAAATCAATGGTATTTTTGTACACAATGAACTATCAGAAAGAAAAACTAGGAAAAATATCCCATTTGCTGTAGTAATAAGAAAAATAAGATACCTAGGAATAAATTTAACCAAGAAGGTAAAAGACCTGTACTTGGAAAACTACAGAACACTGAAGAAATAAATTAAGGAAGACAGAAATAAGTGTAAGCACATACTGTATTCATGGATTGGAAGAATTAACATCATTAAAATGCCCATAACTGCCCAAAGCAATCTATAGATTCAATGCAATCCCTATTAAAATACCAATGTCGTAATTCATTGATCTAAAACAAATACTCCAAAAATTTACATGGAACCATAAAAGACCTCAAATAGCCTCAGAAATCTTGAGAACAATAATAAAATTGTAGGGATTAACAATACTGATGTAGAACTATATTACAATGTCCCTGTAATCAAAACAGCCTGATACTGGTTTAAGAACAGACACATAGATCAATGGAATAGAACAGAGATCCCAGAAATAAATCCATGTCTCTACAGTCACTTAATATTTGACAAAGGGGACATGAGCATACATTCGAATAAAAATAATCTCTTTAATAAGCGGTGTTGGGAGAACTGGACCGGTACATGCAAAAAAAAAAAAAAAATGAAACTAGAACACCTACTTACACAATACACCAAGGAAAACTCAAAACGTAATAAAGACTTAAATATATATTGTGATACCATAAAAGTCCTAGCTTAAAACATAGGCAATAAAATTTCAGATATCACATGTAGCAATATTTTTGCCAATATATCTCCTAGGGCAAGGGAAACAAAGGAAAAAAAATAAAAGGGACTACATCAAATTAAAAAGCTTCTGCACAGCTAAACACCATGAAAATAAAAAGGGCATGGACTGTATGGGAGAACATATTTGCCAATGATATATTGGGCAAGGGTTTGATCTCCAAAATATATAAAGAACTTGTATGACTCAACATCCAGAAAACAAAAATGGGCAAAGGACTTCGACAGACACTTCTCCAAGGAGGACATACAGATGTCCCATAGACATATGAAAAGATGCCACTAGTCATCAGAGAGATGCAAATTAAAACCACAATGAGGTATTACCTTACACTTGTCGGAATGGCCATCATTAATAAATCAACAAACAATATATGCTTGTGAGGTTGTGGAGAAAATGAACCCTAGTGCACTGTTGGTGGGAAAGCAGACTGGTGCAGCCACTGTAGAAAACATATGGAATTTCCTCAAAAAATTGAAAACAGAGCTGCCTTTTTATCCAGCAATTTCACTGCGGGTAATATACCCTAAGAACCCCGAAACACCAATTCAAAAGAACTTATGCACTCCAATGTTCATAGCAGTGCTATTTACAATAGCCAAGTGCTGGAAACAGCCTAAGTGCCCATCAATAGATGAGCAGATAAAAAAACTGTAGTACATTTACACAATGGAATACTGTGCTGCAGAAAGAAAGAAGGAACTCCCTACCTTTTGCAACAGCATGGGTAGAACTGCAGAATATTATGCTAAGTGAAATAAGCCAGTTAGTCAAAGATAAATACCACATGACCTTACTTATAAGAGGAATGTAATGAACACAATAAACTAATAAGCAAAATAGAACCAAAGACTTGGAAACATGGAACACAGACAGTGGCCTGAGGAGAGGAGGGAAGGGGATAAAGGTGGAAAGAAGGGGAAGGGACTAGTCAAAGAACATGTATGAATGACCCACGGACACGGACAATGGTGTGCGGACTGACTGTGGTTGTGGGTGGGCTGGGAGGAGGACGGCAAAGGGGGACAAATTGGGACAACTGTAATAGAATAACAATTAAAAAGTAAAATTTCATTAAAAAGAGAACACCTGTTTCTGCCACATTTAAAGTGCAATTTCTAAACTGGACCACGTGAGACTAAAAGGACACCCTCTTTTACGGAAAGCAGTAAATAAGTTTTTGTCCAATGCCTGATCACTTCCACTTGACAAAATTCTCATGGACCATACACAATTTTCTATAAATATACTGGAGCATGGTATAGCATTTAGCTTTTCCTGAATTCTTCGTAAAAATAGGGTTGTAGATTAGGCTAGTGATTTAAGATACCTGAGTTCCCCCAGACATGCTCTCTTCCTCTTAACCTACAAGGAAAAATGCTTGGGCACTGAGAGACAAAGACAAGTCCTAAGGAATAGATTTAAAAATGTAGAAGTGAAAGTTTTAAAAAAATAGTGGTGACCCTGACTAGAAATATAGGAGAAGCATTAGAAAAACTTAAAGGCTGAGAAAGGAAGCAGGGATGCGCCATTAGGCTAAGGATGCACCACACACAGTAGGTCATTAATTCCTCTCTAGAGCAGGTGGTGACTGCAAAGCACGCATGCTCTAGCCCCTTTCTATCTCTCCAGTTCCAGTTAACTGTCCTATTTCCTATCCCGTCCCCTACTCACTATACTCCAGGTTCGTCAGACTTCATTCATCCCTAACTCCCTGCCTATCTTCTGGACCTACATCATCTTGTTCCCTTCCTTTGCCTGCTCTACTTCCCATTCTTTATTCACATAGCTTTACCCGTTTTTAATGTCTAGATTTGTATGCAGTTTCCTCAAAAAGGTCTTATCAGATCACCACCCTCCCCCAAAGTATACTGAGTCTGCCAATTTTTTTAAATTTTATTCAGTGAAGAGTTTTATTTTTATTTCCCAATATTTTTGTCAATGAGGCCTCGCAAACGATCCACAGAAAAAGGAAAAAGCCAGTTCACAGAAGTAATCAACTGTGAAAATACGATGCGAAGAAAGAGGTTATATCTTTCATAAGGGGCCCTTGTTCTCTGTGCTGATAGCTGGCTTACCCAAATACAGGGTGAATTAGCATGACAGTCCCCAACGCCACTCCACCTCTACATCACACACAACTGCCTCAGCAAAACTACCGTGCATTTATCCGTGGATGAATAATTGTTCCTTCACTCTAAAGTAAAAGACAGGAAAGCAGTTCAGGCAGTCAGCCAGCCATACAGCACTTACTATAGGTGATAGGTAACAAAATGCTGACT
>PVJD01017570.1:0-17128 GCA_004026545.1 Mormoops blainvillei | reverse complement strand
GGAGGTGGGAGGTTTCAGGGCCCTCGAATGATTAGAAAGAGCAGGGTGCCAGCTGCAGACCCACCCGGCACTGCAGGGTGGCCAAGACATAATCCGTAGGAACAAGTCACAACGATTGTCAGCTTCATAGCAGCTCCTGTGACTTACCCGACCGGTGCAGAGGCATCACTCCATTGATTCTCGTTACAACTCTGTCAGGTAGGCTCACCTCTCACCTGCCTTGAACTCGCCTGGGCACAGAGGCTCTGAGGGGGACCTGTCCCAGGGCAAATAGCTCATGGGGGCACGGGGGGGGGGGTGCCCAGGTCAGCCTCACTCTAGAATCGCACTCTTATCCATGGCTGAGCACTGTCATTGTCCCCGTGTGAGTGCAAACCCACATGATGACATTTTCCGTTTTTACCAGAACTTACGTCCCATAAGCAGGAGCATCTGACGTTTCCCATGGATTACAGGACACTAGTAAAAGTGGACATAGGCTAACTTTCGTAGATGATTCCACCTGAGGAGTGACCGGTGGTTGCGGGTCAATCGCCAAAGGCAGGCTGCACTGCGGGGGGCGGGGGGGGGTTCCCAGGAAGAGCAGTTTGGAAACCACTGTGTCACATCGTTTCTCTATCCCGTGCTGTGTGGGTCTCCGCTTTGTGGCTTCTAGTGCCTGGTGGAGAGTGCTAGAACTCAGTCTTACAGACATATCAGTGCTGTGGGTTAGGAGCTAGTGAACACCTTTCAGGCAAGGGACAGCTGAGTGACGGGGACTCTGCAAGGCTCCCTGTTTCGCCTGGTTTGGGGGGTGGCACCGTGGTGTGTCGGTTAGTTCTGGTCCTCGCCCGCTGGCCTCTTTGTACTGAAGCCGACCAATTCTTCTGATGAGTCGTTAGTTTCAGTTTCCTGCACGGCCCTCTCCAAATTTCAATCAGCGGCTTCTTTACGTGTGAAGTCCATGCTCAGGTCCGCTCAGTTCAGGTAACGCTTCCTGTCCCATTGCCTGTGTTTAGTAAAGAGGATGTGACGTGGGCCAGCCCTGTCCTGTTCGGGGACCAGGGGAAGAGCCTGATATTTCACCATCAGAGGGTCACTGTTCTGCGCCAGTGCATGTGTCCCGGAATCTGTCTGTTTGCCTTGTAATGACAATACTGACTGGGCGGGATCTTGGAGCTGACCGGCGCTCTGTGTAGACAGTGTCTCGTGAACTGAGAACATGTGTGGTAGGGTACTGGCCAATCAGAGTGGATGCGAATGGTGGAGCGAGCCTGCTGCCGGAGGCTGACCGCTGGCTATGGGATGGTGTGGCAGCTCAGGGGGTCTCGAGGGGGCAGGGAGGGGCCGATGCAGCCAGATGCACAGGGTGCACTTTTAGGGTGGGTTGATGCCACCTTGTTTCAGGCTCTGTCCGTGTGCAGTGATGTGCACTGACGGTCTCTGGCCTTGACCTGGAGGAAGCAGCGGACACTCGACTTGTAAACACGGAATCCACAGGGACAGGACGGCCCCTCTGCTGACAGCCTGGCGGTGCCGCTCCCCAACCCCAAACCCAGCAGAGAGACAGCCTGAAACGGTCTATCCCCAAGGAGGTTTGCTGTCCCACGTACGCATCCCAAGCGGAGCGGCACTTGGTCGGTGCTGCCGGCTGACGGTGGCCTACGGAGTGCCCTGGGCATGCAGAGCACGAACTGGGAAGTTGGTAAGAAGAGAAAACGACCTACCGAAGTGAGGCTTGCCACTCAGTGACGACGGGTGACAAAGGCAGTCTTGGGGGTGAGTACCTATCCTAACTCCACCTCCTGACGCCTCTGGAAGGGACAGGTGATTTCCGCCAGAGGAGCAAACGCGTCCTGTGGAGTGCTGCCGTTCGCTGCGCGCGGCCTGGTCTTGGTCGGCTGCCGCTGGGTGGGTCAGACGGGAGGAAACTCACAGACCTCACAGCAAACAAACGACCGCCCCCAGACCTGCAAGAAACAGCCTCACATCTCGCCACCTTGAAACACAGGTTTGTGTTCGTGATGGGATTTGGAAGACCAAAAAACTTTACATCTGCATAAAACACGATGCAGGGGCTTTGAGCGGCAGGCTGAATCCGCCCGGCCCTGCCCTCCTCTGCCCTTGGTGAGGGCCACCGGGCGCAATGATCTTTGGGGACCAGGGATGAATTATACATCCTGACAGTTGTCCAATGCAGAAAGCTTTCTCAAGTAAGGATGATCTCGTGAAGAGCAGCTCACAGAAGACTAACCCCGACTGTGACACTTTCGTTTCTGGCATATCTTGGGTGTGTCAAAATCAAACTCTCAGAATGCCCCAAAAGAACTCATCGAGTTCTGTTGTTTCGACAATGCTAAAAAACATCTGCTTATTTTTCAGACCAGGTAAACAGTCTAAAATCATAAAGACAAACCTTGGCACAATAAAGCTTAAGATCTTACTCGAAAACTACGCGAATGAAAATCCTCAGGTGGCAAGGAGAGCACTGGTGGTACGTGACTATGGGGACACACGCACAGCAGGGCCCTCTTCCTGGTGTTAGGTTATGACTTTCAGGAAAAGGAGGTAATAAATGTGTCCCATTAAGAGAAAGTAGTTACCTGACGTGGTGACAGTTTTCCGTGGGCCTGGCTGCGGGCACCTGGAGAGGGGGCAGCCGGGAGGGGCAGGCAGTGCCTTAGCAACATTTGGAACATGGCCGTGAGGTCCCCTTTTGCTTTCTTAAAAAGCATTCATTTGGTATTTGTCTTTTATTAGCCTAAAATTTTTCAGCAGATTGTCACACAAACAACACTATGGGAGATAGTCACAATTCTGTTGATTACTTTTCAAGTCTTTCTTAGTGTTACTTTAATTATTCTAAACAGCATTTTAATACTGTGCATATGAACTGAAAATCAGACCCGTCCCAGATAACAGATACAGGAAAGACCGTCTTAGAATGAGCACTTTGGAGCCAGCGGGGAGCTTACAGCGCACATGTCTTGACCCTCTCGTGCAGATGAAGAGACCAAGGCCCAGTTGGGTAAGAACACTAAACCCGAGGTCAGCTAAGAAGGTTCTGGGCTTACGGTCCCGCTGGTTGTATCTGGAAGCTCAAAATTAAAAGCATGGCCCGCAGAGGATGCAGGACCCGTACAGTGAGGTGAGGCTGAGGACCAAGAAGCGCGGGCGCCTGGGACGGTGACGAGGTGGTGGCTGCTCACGGGGTCTACAGAGTGGTGGTTTCCGGACTCTGAGAGCCAGGGCTCCAACTCTTCACTGGCTCTGCCCGTTAACGACGACCTGACCTTGGGTGTGTCCCCGAGCCACCCTGAGCTTCGGGTCCCCAAGGGGAAGATGGAGAGATGCAGGGCACGCGGCCTTTCAGGCTGCCCTGCGGCCGGATGAGAGCGCCGGGCCCTGCCAGGCGTGCAGCAGGCACGGCATCAATGTCTGCGGGCCTGGCAGAGCCCACGCTCACAGTCAGCCCGGCGGCCATGATGGCGGGTCGGGTTCCCGAAGCCTCCACGCCAGAGGCAGGGCTGGCGATGGACCTGTGACTGCTGCTGACATCTGAATAGAGGACCTGGAAGACCGGAAATGCTGCCGGGAGACGGGCCAGGAGGCGTGGCCTCCTGGGTGGTTTAGATAGTAAACGAGGGCAGAATTTTATGAGCAGCACTTGGATTAATTGTTTTTTTAATTGCCAAGTAAATATAAGGGTTTGGGTAGAAAATCAGTGTCACTGTTCTGGCCCCGACCTTTCTTTCTGTCAGGGCTCCCTGGCCCGAGATCTTTTTCTTCCCTCCTGACCGTCCAGGCTCCTGCTGCGGTTAAACAGAGGGGAATCCGTGTCGCTTTGGGTTCGGGAGGGGAAGGCGCTTTGCCGGGCACCCTTTGCACGCGTGAGGCACACACCAAGTTCCACATGGGGGGCTTTACACACAAATGCAGCCCCTTACCTGAATCTGACAAATGGTCAGTGATATTCCTTCTCGTGCTCTCTCCATGTGTGTGACAGTGTGGGTGTGTCCATGGGCCGAAGGTAAAAGAATCCCGAGGGCCTTATTCCAGGAACGGGTGGGGCCGGTTCATGGGCACCACAGGGCGACTGCTTCGCAGGGTCCGCCCAGAGCAGTGCCCCCTCCTCGCACCTCCAGGTGTGTCTGCTCCACCTGGGCACCCGCCCCCTCCGCCCCCACCGCGCCCCCCGCCGCACACTCGGAATGAAATGACACCCTGCTGTAACAACGGGGCCGTCCAAACCTCCGCAATAGCTTGGATGACGGCGCTCAGCACTAATGAATTTGCCAGGCTGCACTGGGCCCAGGTATTTTACGTGTTAGCAAAACACTGTCGTTTTCCCAAAATTTTGTTCCTTTCTTCTGTAAACAGAAATACAGATTACCCAAGGAGGATGATCTTTAAAGTTTTGATGCACTTAAAGGGAAACAACCCGCTTCGTCTCACTTATCAGGGCTAGCTCTTTGTTTAGATAAGCATTCCGGAGGATGGGGAAGAAGCTCACAGAAACGAACACATGAAAGCACTGAGATCAATGAGATGGAGGGAAGGGAGGCCGAGGGAGGCCGTGGGGCCAATATTATTTTTCCTTCGATGGGAGTATTTTAAAACTGGATGCCTGCCCTGAGATGTCAGGCATTCAGTGAAGTACCGGCGGCTGCTGTCATTTGAGAAAAGCACCAGCAGAATGTATGTTTCTTTACAGGTCACCCCGAAGTCAGGGGAGCTGTGAGCGCCCTTTGCTCCGCTCCAAAACGGTTGCAAAAACTGAGCACACTGAAGGCCGTGAAATGATACTGTTGTCGTTTGTCCCAGACACTTTGCTAGCAAATAGTAACTGTGCACCGTTGTACCAATGCACTGAATTAGGAATACGTAATTGCATTAAAAAATAGCTTTTTAATCATTGTGTAAGACTAATTCCCTTTATTAAATTTAGACCCCCAAAGGGAATGGGAATCTTTGTGAGCAGCCACTTCATGTACAGCCGTGGAGGAGCTCGGCCTCGGGCAACCGAGTAGAAAGCCGGGTGGGCCCCAATCCGCGGGCGGATTCCCCCCACCCCCCCTGAGGAGCTGACGTATATGCTGGTCTGGCTTCTCAATCAAAGCCCCTGAGGGGGCCGGCACACAGACGGCAGCAGCAGGCACGGTGGGGCTCCCACTGTCCTGCTGCCGAGGCGGGGACGAGCACAGGGCAGGCAGCGCGGGCTCCCTCGCTGCTGACCTGACGTGCTCTCTCTTCTCCCCCGTTCCTAGGACGGGCGGCGCCGTTTACTACGGGTCGTTTTTACGCTGAATTACTAATGGGGAGCCTAATGTCATAGGAAGTTCCGGATTAAAGCCTAATGATGTTAGACACCCCGAGAACCGGGCAGACATCAAGATGGATTACCTGCTCTGCTCGAATTAAATTTTTAATAAAAAATAATATATTCTCATAATGTCTAAAAATCACATACCCACACAAGGCTGCCTCTTGCCGCCCAATATATACTATGCTGATTACCAGGAAAAAAGAAAAGGAAAGAGAGAATGGGGGGTGGGGAGAGGGAGAGACAGACTCCAACTTAACCAAGCTGCCTATGGCCTCTGTTCCAGTCACTAAACACCTGCTGATGTGTCCCAGTCAGCTGAGAGATGTCTCCAGGCCTGTGTGGATTGGGTGTCTTCAGGGGGCCCGAAGGAAAGGGGACCCGAGATGAAACTCACAATTCTTTAGCAAACCTTTCCCTACATCATGTAAGTGTCCATGAGCTGAACGAATAACGAATATCCATAAAAATAAACATCACTTCTTCTGCATGCAAGAGGTGCCTATAGTGGAGAGGACGCAGAAGACACTGCGTTTTGCAGTTCAGGTTCACTTCCGAACTGAGTGAATGAATGGCGCCCTGGAACGAGGTCGCTCAGCACTCCAGGGCGTAAGTTCCCATGTCACCTAACGCACAGGCCGGCTACGGACAACCATCCTTGGAGTACGGCCACTGGGGGAGAAAGCGCGGTTTCCTCTGATTAGACAGGATCACACAAACTTTCAACATGCACGCGGTTTCCCCATGGAAAAGACGTAACTTGGTCGAGGAAACGCAGCCACCTTTATGCCAACTCAATTCAGTGAAACCTGTTTGAACTACAAGCGACTTAAGTGGGGAGACTATGTCCCACGCCCCTCCGGGATTTCTGAGCGGTAGATTCACCCTCCACATTTTTGTTTATTTCTACCTATGAAGAATTTCGTGAGGATCGATGATGACACGCCCTACAACTGAGCCAAGGAAACAGTGTACACGTGGAAGGATTGACCCCGTTCATAAATCATAAATTGTGGTTATAAAGTCACAAAATCAGATCCTTCTGCACATAAATGCAGAGTCCCCGCTTTATCTGATTGACAGAGAGGAAGAAAAATGAACATTCGTTATAGGCCATTCCTGTATGCTACTTACAAATGGGCACGCATCATATCGAATAATTCAGGGGAAAATACTCCTCCATTCGCCTCCGCCCCAGTCAAGGCTGCTGCTTCTAGGCCGGCTGGCTTGCGACGCCTGGATGCCCCCTCAGAGGCCACCGCAGGAACGGCACCCTACCACGTACAGCGCACATGCTCCACACGCAGTTTGTCCTGTCGCCACAGAGATTTTAAGATGCAGTGGAGGACTAAATAACCGAACTCCGTGGGAGATGGCGTGCTCACTGTGGTCCCTCGTCGCGGCGCTGAGGGCAGGGCCAGCGGCAGATGGGCGGTGCATGCAGGGCCTTTCCCCTAGAGGAGGCTGTACCGGGGGCGCCATCATTCATGCCAGGCCTGCCCCCTCACCTTTGGCACCTTGACTTTTCCCTCCACTCACCCCGGGAATCGTAGAAAAAGCGACGTACACTTTCCTACATAGTACTCTGCGGCTCCCTCGACAGCATAAAAACTCGACGACACACGAACAGAATGGGACGAGCAGGGTCAGGCATTCCGCCCACCCCCCCAGTTCTGGCCCATAGCTCTCCCCTGTCCCCGCTCCAGGGCAGGTTTTTTACAGGGGTCCTCCAGACAAGCCTGCGGCTGGGGATGGCGCGGGTCCCACACACTTTCTGTGCTCTCTGCACACTTGGGGCAGCGGCTATTGAACTGAAAAAACAAAACTTTTTGATGGGCCAGACTTAATCTCGATCGCTGACTGGCCCTGGGCAATTTTACTATTTATGACTATTTTATGACTGCTTTACATAATGCATGACTTCTGGCCATTAGTCCACACTTTGCTGGGTCTCAACATTCAGTTGTGTACATCGGCATTTGTATTGTGGCCGAGAAGGGGCAGCCCTGGTGCTCGGGTATCGTGATGTTACAAAAGAATCACAGCCGCGAGTGCTTCCCAGTGATTTCAACCTTATAAGGAAGGGAACTTGGACCTGCTAAGGAGAACCCGGATGAAGAATGCAGGAGACACACGCATTTGGGGAGGGTGAGAGGAGGCAGTAGAGAAGGAAACTTAAAACGCGTTGGGTACAAACTGCCCCAAGGGAGTGTCAGGCAAATGGAGCCGAGGCACGCCTACCGGCGCGCCCACCAGCCCCCGGCCCTGCCAACAACGCCCCCTTCTTTGAAAAGCTTTGGCAATGGCTTTTACCTCTGGCACAAAGGCCAGTTACAAAATGGACCTACTATTCCCAATCCTAGGCTTTCTAAATAGCAAATAGGCAAAAAGAAAAAACAAAACAAAACAAAAACGTGGTAAGCGGATCCCCATCTGGGTTGAGCAACGGATTTACACCAATGAAGTGGTGCTACAAATCTGTAAACATTCTGGAAGGCTCTGTGCCTTGGTCAGGAGTACTGGGTGGCCGCCAACTTCGGGAACTGGGAGCAGGATGCGGCCAGTGTTTGTGGTCTTTGACACTCGCTGCTACCCCGGGCACAGGCACTGCTGGACACAGTGTCAGTGAAGTTCATGTAGCCTCTGAGCTGCGGACAAGGCCTGGCGGTAACAAAGCAGGGCACAGGGGACCGAGGTTGGCAAATAGAGGCTAAACGTGAGGTCGTCCGAGATGAAGTGCTCAGGAAGTAGCACGGAGCATGCAGAGAAGCTGGGGCAAAGGACGCTGCCGGCCGGTCAGCCCCTGATCCCCTTCTCACAAACGGAGCCCCTCCGGGTCCTCCTCGTCCCCCCAACGCCTCTGCCTCTGTCAAGTACAGTTGGGCCTGTTTAAAGCATAAAAACGTACGGCCATGGTTACCACAGAGTCAATGCTGTAGCTTCTAACAAAGAAATGAAAAACTTTTATTTACAAATGGACCAAACATCTCCGCCGTATTCTTTTGACATTACTTCTCAAGGGACAAACTTCAGAGCCTTTTCCAAAGACGACAGGCCTACCCACCTTTGCTTCATGCTTTCCAAGAATCTTCTAAAAGGCGGGGCACGGGGGAGAAGGCCTGAGCAGAACTACCCTGAGAAGGGGATTCCTAGGATCCAGGAGGGAAAAAGACACAGGCCACGGCAGGGGCGGCGGCGCGGAGGGCGCGGGTAAGTTTGGAAAGGGCTCCCTCACAGACCTTGGCCATAAGGAGGAAGCATTCAGTGTGTCAGAATGAGCACCTCCTATAGGTCAAGTTTCAGGATCGCGCCTGGTGAGAATCCACGCTTCCTCCTACGTTGCCCAGTTCAGCTTTGAAAGAGGAAGGCCGAGACAGCGTATTTTCACAGTAGCATCTGCAGGATATTCCCCAAACCTGGCGTAAGTAGCAATGCCCGGAGGCGAAGTCTAGATTTGAAGCCTCTTGCAGGTTAGGGCCGGAGGGCTGCGTGGGCAGACCCCCTCGGCTCTAGCTCCACAGCAGTCCGGGCTGGTAAAGTAGTTTCATGTCTTTGATTCTAACAGTTTTCAAGAAAGGGAAGTCATCCGGTTTCACCCGGGGTTCTAAATAAACAGTGCCATTACTATAGCGATTTCATGAAAGGCTTTTTTGACAGATGTTCCTAGAAATGTTTCCTATGGCCAGTATACGCACTTGGTTGACCTATGAAAATACTCCCTGCGGAGCGTCATTTAACCCTTCATCGAATCTTGGGTGATTTGTTACAGCAGAAGGCGGCAGGGTGGGCGGCTCTGCCCGCTCCCGCGCGTGGACGCCGACAGGTCGGCGGGCTCTGGGAGGACCGGCGCGCAGGCCCGGAGGCCGCGAGGCTGCCGTTGGGCTCAAGGCTTCCTATGTGACTTTGTGAGAGATCTTAAGTGTGCACCCGCTCGCCAACTTGAAAGTATAATTTTTTATTGTTTAAGTGAAATTCCAGGGAGGACAGCAAATAAATGGAGGAGAAAAAAATGGAACCCTGGCCACAGAGAGCTCTTAAATAAATTTAACAGCTGCCCAAAGACAGGAGATTTAAATAAATGTACGTTAAACTTTTACTACTTGACACATCCATCTTATCCCTCCGGTTTGCAGGAAGACCAGGTCCGGCGGAAAAAAGGCCTTGCAGGGTCTCACTCCCCCTCCCGCACCTACTCACAGAAGAATGCGGTAGTCAAAAGGCTTTCCGAAGATAAAAGCATCTTTCTCGCTACAGTTTCTGGACTCCTGCCGAAATCACAGTCCTACTTTCATATTTGTCAGCTCAAAGAGACTTTTATAAGAGCAAATAAAAATTAAGTGTTCACACTGGACTTCAAAGCAAAATCCCCAGGGACGATGCACAGAGTGCAGTGTGCGTTGTTCTCGACGTGCGGCCTGGTGACGTCACGGAGTTAAAACACACGGGACGGCTGCTTCCACGATCTGCCGTAAGAAAACGAGGCTAATTAAGCAGGAGTGAGTTCTCCTGCATAATTCGCAGATGGGTGAGTCCGCAGCCCTTTCGCAGAGGTGGCATTTTTCAGAAACGTCATTAATACGGACAGGGAACTGAAGAGCCCCCGGGGATACAAGGGAGAGCGGGCCACCATTTAAGACTCCCACTAGCACCGGGTGGGTGCGGAACAACGTCCGAGCCAGGAATTAGGCCACTTAATAAATGAATGTCAAATCAGCTATTAAATAATACTAGTCTCTTGGGTGTAACTTGTTTCTTGGTAAACACTCTCACATGCTAGCACGGCCCTGGCTCCCTTCCCGATGGGCCGGAGCAGGCGTTCACTCCCCGGCCCGCTCCTCACATCCAGAAGTGGCGCCTGCTAACGAGCAGGCCCTCGCTCGTGCAGGACGGAAGAAGGGTCAGTTGCCGACTGACACAGATTCGAGTTGTCGGCCTGAAAGAAAATAAACATGAGCGGAATCCTATTAAGGTACCTGCGGACTTGGAGCTCAAAAGCGCGCCCGCCCTCTTCAGAGGTGTCCCCGCGTGTCCTTCTTTTGTTCTCACACAGTCGGACCTGCCGTTTCCTACGGGAAGCCCCGCGGGCACTAAGCCCTCAGCGAGTCACTGAGGGAAACCCTTTACATGGCAGTTGGGTGTTTTCTGGGATCCTGGGTAAATCTGGGGGCGCAGAGGGCCAAGTGATGATGGGGCGCTTTGGTGCCTGATCTGCCCTTGGACGGCCGCGTTCCTCCAAAGCAAAGAGCGCACCACCACGAACCCTGATGGTCCCAGACAACTGTGTGCAATCTCAGGGAACAGGAAGGAAACAAAAGCAAAAACCGAGAAATCCCCGAGGGAAGGAACAGCTTTTAGGAAGAGATGCATATATAGACCTAATGGCACGATACTGCCGCGTCCGCACGTCTTTGTGTAAGGCCCCTGTTCTCAGAAACGACGATGAACAAGCAGCTGCGGGCACAGCTACCGTCTGCCCCCCACCTGCCCCGTCTCAGTGCTTCACGGGGCCTCGTGCATGTCTCCTCACCAACTGCATGACGTGGATGTGATCTGCCCACGTCACAGCTGGATGATGCTCACCAAGGGTCACAGGGCTAGAAAGGGGTAGAGCTGGGTTTTAAACCCGGAGCCCTGATCTAAGGGGTACGTGTAACGCACACACTGGTGTCTGGCCTGGAGAACAAGCGTGCTGGGGTAATTCCAGGGCACGCGCCAACCTGGGCTTCAGCCTTGGCTCGGCCATTTGTGACCTGTATGATACTGAACACACCTTTCCACCCTTATCCGAAAAGGACGTGTACTTATCTCGTAGGGTTATCGGGGGAATTACAAGCAAGGCCTACAAAGTACTTAATAGCTGGTCCCTATCATTATGGGGGCTACAGAACCCTGAGACTCGTTTGAGATTGGCGACCCAACGCTGTGTGTTATTGGCGCGTTTCCCCTGCACGGGGCCTGGGGGTGGTGGGGTGGCCTCGGCCGGGCCGGGCTTCGCCGCCCCACCTGGTGCTGTTTCTGGCACCCGCTGCCACCTCTCAGTTGTTTTACTTTAAAAAGACCAAACTAATCCCAACGATTGCTAATCAAATCCAAACCAAATAAGGAAAGAAACTGTTCCTCCTTTGCAAAGAACCATAAAACAGGAAGGAATGCAGAAAACACAGGCTTTTGGAAACAAATCAGCAGAAAAAACTCAATACTCTTTGGGTACAAATTTCCCCAAGGGAACAGAGAACCTGACAGAACTTAAAAAAACACCCACTGACCGTGGGCCCTGCCAAGAGCTCTCCGTCCCCTGAGGCCCCATGTCAACGGCATTCACCTCTGGCACAGTGACCGGTCACAAAGTGGGCCTTCACTCCTAACCACAGATGTCCTCCACGACAAATGAAGTGTCCAGGAGATAAAAAGTTACAGTGGGATAAGTACAACACACACACACACGGCCTGACACGGGGTTAAAAAAGGTCTCATTTGGTTTTCAGCACATTTACACCGGTTTTTCTTTTCTAGGATAACTCTTGGGTCAGTAGCGGAAATAACTGTGAGTACTTCAGAGGAAAGACCTGACTGGAAGTACTAAATAAGTACCCTAACCTCCCCCGCCCTAAACAGAAAACCAGTAGCCCGCCACAGTGAGCTGGGTCCCCGCAATCGCAGGCTCTGGCTGGGCAGAAAGTGCGGGCTCCTTCGGGGACATCGCAGCCCACACAGGCCACAACAGGGTGGAGCTGCCTCCCCGCGGGCTGCTCCCGTCAAGGTCAGGCCGCGTATCTCTTCGCGCTCGTGAGAGTGGGAACCACGGCCGGTGCGCGTTGCGAGGCACACACACGACACGAAATGCTGCCATGACGTTCTCTGGGTTCAGAGGGCTGTTCGAATACACACCCTCAGGTCACGAGGGACTGAGGATTTGAGAGCCCTCCAAACATGCAGACTGCGGTGCTGGGTCTGCCCTTGCGCGTCTCTCACTATCTACTTGTTTCCTTTTTAGTTACAAAATATGGTTTAGCCATATTTCTCCTTGGTGAACATTCTGTTAAAAAAAGAATCAAAATTTTAAACTGGCTTATACTACCTGTGACACCAACATCTGACATACCTAGCTGAGGGGAACCTCCCCACCACAGGCCTCTTGCTTTTATTGTACGGAAGATTAAGAAATCAAATCCTACTCCCACAAGAGCCCGCAGACGTTTTCCTGGAGGGAACCGGGGTGTTACTTTTCGCGCTCACTCTTTTGTCCTAGGTGGTCCGGCCGTCTCTGAACCAGGCTGTTGAAACGTTTCTAAAAATCCTTCTTGTTGGTGTTTGTAGCATTCACTGCAGATGGTCGCACCCACCACCGGCCGCTTCTGAGTTTAGAGTTCGTCAGGACGAATTAGACTTAGTTGTGTGGTCGTGTGACTTTTGCCCATTTCGCTGTTTCCAGCCCCCTAAAACTACGCTACATTCTTTAAGGGCCTTGCGACTTCCGCCAAGTCAGTTACTGTGAGGGCCCCTCGGCTCACACGCAAATGGTATCTTGATCACGTTTTTTCTAGAAGACACTTGCCCCCAACACAGTGTATTTCCATCCTCATTAACCGGATCTCGCCCAGGAGCCACTCCAAATGCATTCATTGTCATGGTGTATAAAAAGGCAATTGTTAGTTTTCCACAAGTACCTTGACCTTTCCTTCACTTAGGCAGCTATTGTTTTTGAAAAATTTTCCTTATGAAAGTATTGCCTATCGCCTGTATCTTCCCACACTCTTATGTTTCATGTCAATGCTTGTATTTCAGTTTCCGTCTTAGGACATTACAGTTTGTTACCAGTGCCATTAACGTTCCTGACAAATTTGCTCTTGTCTAAGGCTGCCTTCCTTCCTGTGTTAAAAGTTATGCTGCTCGAACGGGTCCATTTTGAAGTTTCAAATGCAGGCTTAATCTTTGCAATTTCTCTGCTATTGTAGAAAAGATTCTGTTTGAAAGTCCTAAGAAGAAATCGCTCAAATATGTTTACTTGCCACCAACGCCCTGTCTTTCACAGTCACTTAAACAAAGACGAAATGAGGCTGGGGAGTGACTTGCCTGGGTACAAAGGCGTCCCAGCCCTAATTTAAGGTTCTAGTTCTCTAGAAGATTTTAAGCAAAACGGCCAATCGCACTTTCATTATTAAGGAACTCAGACACTTCAGTGCGTTCCCCGAGGAAGCCCAGTCTCTGTATCAGTCGACTCTCCTAGAATTTGCACCGGCTGTCCTGCAAGGAGGAGGGAATTTTAACAACACGAGTGATCGATAAGGAGTCAGCCTGGCTTCTGGATGGAAGAAAATATTCAGTCATAATATTTCACTTTTGCAAACAGAAAGTTAGATACGATGTCACTCACTATGCCCAGTGTTCCTTAGCTTTGAAGTCTGTGGATTAAGAACCATAAAAAGCTACAATGAAGCACTATACTATTCTGACAAAAATGCACAGAAATCTGTAATTTGGATGTTACCCAGAGACTTATCCAGAAAAAGAAAAAATGTTTTTATTTTTGCTTTAAAATAAAACAAAGGCCTTAATTGAAAACACCAGACCAACCACTACTACAGTTCTGCTTAATCCCTACAGCGACAGAGCGGATTTGCATTTCCTTAATTTGTTGAAAGAAAAAACTCATAAACTTTTCTCTCTAGTTTTGAGCAGTCTAATACAATCACACTTGGAAAGAGATATCAAGAGTAGGACGCCAAGCGACAAAGATGGCGAAGGAAAAGCCTGCGGCTCTGGAGGATGTCACTCACACGCACCGGAAGAACCCCCAAAGGAAGCAAAGTGAGCAGGGGCTCCCTCCTTGCGCAGCCCCGGTGGAACATGGGCGCCCGCACGTTACTTCCAGGCTCGTACAGACACAGCAGTTGGGCATCACGCGCCCACGCGCAATGGAGAACAGTTACGGATTTCAAAAAAGGAAACACACCGGCATAACTTCTGGAACTTTGCTACAGAAAATGGAAAAAGCATTTCTAATCTGATGTCAATTCTTTTGAACTTCCCAGAATTTGATGTACATTTAACAAAAAATGGTTTAAAAATCCCATCACACAGCTGGCAGTTCTCAGGATGTCTTTGTAGTTTATTGCTTTGTGAAAACAAACTGCCTCATTGAAAATTGTACTAGGTCAGGCTTTTATAAGAAAAATGTTTATTATATTGCTCATTAAAGCTTACTGATTAATTACCAAGTTTAGTCAATAGGGTCCCTTTGAAAGGCCTGTGAGATGAATATTTTATTACTTAATAATGAGTAGATTTGACGGAGTTTTACCTTACAAAATCTCAATGGTTTATTTCACAATATTATTTATTTGTGAAACCAAAACATTAGTTAGTCTCATCTTCTTTTCCTTTCCCTTTATTTCTGTATGATTAAAAAAAAAAAAAGAAAATACTTAAAATACAAGATCTACCATGTCACCTCATTAAGCCATGGCCAAAGTAACAATAAAATGTGCCTACAGTACTTCAAAAAAGCATTATGTATACAGAAACAAATGAGAAACTTGCTGTCCTTAGAGAAGAACAGAATGAAACAGATAAATAATTTCCCTTTGTTTTCTTTGTAAAGGAGGTTGGGTAAGTTCATGCAGAAAAACTCAGAAGAATGGGCTTGTAAATTCAAAATAAATAATGCAAGGATCATTGGGTTTAAATTGCTTTATGAGTCAAACACGTTATCAAGGGCTGTAAGCACGCACAGGAGGGGAGGCGATGTCCTTCGCGTTAGGTCAAGAAGACCAAACACTCCGGCAGGACCAAGGCTGACCTGGGCCAATGTCTCTATAACAGGGGTGCCTAGGCTGTCAGCCGGGACAGACCCCACCGCGCGGGACTATCACAACGGCAGGACAGCGGCACGCCCCTGAAGGCCGGTGGTCCCTCCCTCCCCTCCCCCCAGCCAGGGCAGGGCCCGCGGCTGGGCAGGACACTCGCTCCCACCTCCCCCTGCGGTGGCCCTAGTGCAGCTCTGTCTGGCGAGGAAGAAAGGACTGCAGGGGTGTGGGCGCAGCGAGAGGGGACTCGGAGGTCCAGTGGACCTGCAGGTAAACGTGGTCGAGATTTTCAGACGTTCAAATAAGAAACATTTTGCCAAGACAGTGATAAATATGAGCGGTATTTATCATATATCAGACCAGGACAATCTCAGGAGTAGAGAGTAACCGACCTGGAGAGAAAGTTTTGTGCGGGTGTATGACATCCACCCAGTCCAGAGGGGCTGGACGCGGTACGTGATCATGGAGCATTCCAGGGAGTTCAGAGATGAGCTTGGTGACAAGGGCAATACACCCAGATGTAGAAGGTGTGGTGATTTCAAGCAAAGAATTACTTAAGCAGCATTTAAAAAATGGGAACTAAAATCAAGTTGCAGAAAGGAAACCAACACAAAACAACACACCCTCGCTTCAGGACAGCGGTGACCTCTTGGGGGCAGGCAGGGGAATAAAATGCGATAGTTACAGCAACATTTATTAGGACTGTGTAGAGTCTGTTGTCATTTTCTGTATGAATTATAGATTCCATAATCTAAAGAAAGAAAATGTATGTGCAACATTTAAAAACAAAGGAATGCATGAAATGAGGATGAGGATGAGGATGAAGGTGAGAAGGCAAGAGATGAGATTCCTGCCCCCCGCGGCTTTGAGACCCTCCGAAGCTATGGCTGTGGCCGTTGGCACCTCTGTTCCCCGGGGCTTCTGGCTTCCTGGGGCCGGGCGGACCGCGGGCCGGGCCCTGACCAGGAACCCACCAGTGGAGTCAGGAAGTGGGAGTTCAACTTCCGGGGCAATGTCCCCGCCCTCAGTACCCTTCTCCCTCCGCCCCCACGAGTGGCAGGGCCCAGGTAGTGGCCCGCTCCCAGCCCAGATCTGGTGCGTGGTCACAAGGCCGCACGAGTGACAAAGACACATTTGTTGCTTGAAGGCACTCAAATTTGGGTGTGCTGCTGACTGCTGGATATCATGGCCTGTTTCTTAGAAAAAGTTAGGTGGGGGAAGACAGAACGGGGCATCCTCTCTACAAAGGTTTCCTGAGAGCCTCGTGTGCAAAAGCACTGCTTCCAGTACTGGGGACAGGGCATGGCCATACACAGAGAAGGTCCCTGCTGGCCTGGGGGTGACATCCTAACGGGGTGACTCGATGCGGCAAATGAATTTTAAAAGGTACGCATATAAAATATATAATTTCAGATGCTCAGTGCCCTGAAGAGCATTAACGTGCGATACGAAAGGAGAGCACTTTCGGAGGCAGAAGTGGGGAGGCAGCTCTCCGGTCGGGGGTCAAGGAGACTTTCTCTGCGGAGGTGGTGTCTGAGGAGAGCCTGGAGCGGCCTGTGAGCAGGACGTGGAAGATTCCGTGAAGGGTGTGCCTTTCAGGCGGGCTGTTCTTCATTAAAATGTAGTCTCATCTTATCAAAGCCGTCAAACAAATCACATGCTGGGGGCCGGCACCGTGACTAGACCTCCGTGGGGTTGAAAGAGCAGGAGAGGAAGGGACTCAGAGAGGGCAGGGCAGGGTCCCGGGGGCTGTCCATTCTCCGCCTGATGAGAAGGCACAAGGGCGTTCTCGGGGGGAGGGGGCTGGCGGGATCTGCCTCACGCCTGGAGGGACCACGGGCTTCGGAACCGGGAAGCAGGAGGGCAGGCGACAGTGAAAGCCGAGAGCCGGCAGGGAGCAGATACAGGGACGCAGGAAGGCGAGGCCCTGGGACCAGGGTGGCCGGACTGCATTTCAGTCCCGCATGAGGGACCATAGAGCCACTGGCCTGCTCGCGTGGGCGGTGAGGGGCCCGGGGCC
>PVJD01017569.1:0-17124 GCA_004026545.1 Mormoops blainvillei | reverse complement strand
AGAGTCCTGCGAACTCACAGTCTCAGCGACGGTGATTTTCAGTGAGTTTGGGGGGGGCCTTTGGTTGATAAAACCGCGCAGGTCTCCCGCGCGCAACTAACTCTACGACGTCTGCCTGCTGCTCACCACGCGAAGTCCGGTCTCTTCCCGCCACCGTTTCGAAAAATTCTGACCAAGGAAGCCGAGAGGCGGCTGGTTCCGCGTGAGATCGGTGGACTGTTTTCTACAGGAGGAGGAAACAATGATGAAATAGGTCACGTCAGTATTCAGCGTGGGGGGATGGTCATGAGAGGACTGGCCAGAGGGCAGGTGCGGTGGCCTGGTCTCCACAGCGTCAGGGCGACCTGTCCGTCCTTCTAGGTGAGCCGGTAAAAGTGACTCCCAGGTGAGTTGTTTCGGTTTTGTAGAGACCTGTTCATTGAATGGCGAGCTTTCTGCCCGCCACGGCCCTGCCCGTTTCTCCCGGGCACTGGCCCTTGCGGAGCTCAGGAGACCCCCTGACTTGCCGGTTGGTGTGCACATAGCTCTCAGGGGTGGGGGGCCTACCATCTTAGGAGCCACTCTCAGCTGGAGAAGGAAGGGAATCTCAGGGAGTAAGTCACTTCCTCTCTCCTTGGCAGGGACAACGGCGGCCCATTTTTACAGTTTCCCAGGGTCCCCGGAGGGGCCAGCCGTCCTGGGGGCAGCACCTGCTCTCCTTGGAACCAGGTGTGGCAGGTGCCTGTCGCCGCATGTGGCTCACAGCTCTCTGCCTGGGGGCGACCGCTGGGCCCAGGGGTCAGGAAATCTGAGGTTGCCGGCAAGTGGGTCCTAATAACTCCGGGGGGTCAGACAACGTGACAACGTTTACTCAGTGAGTTACTGGGAAAGTCAGGAGTCAGACGGAGTTTCCACTGATGTGATGGACTCAAGGTGCGTTGCGTTCCAGCCAGTCAGCGGGGCCTGATGAGCCCTGAGAGTGGACGATGGGAAGTGTCCTCCCGTCTCCGGCCTGGGTGCGCCTCCTAAATGGGGCGTGTCACTTGCCACCAACACGCTGTAATGATGCTGCTGGGCGTCCTCATGTCTGTGAGCCTTAATGACACTTTCATTTGTTTTTCCTCATTGTTCGCGCAGGGGCCTGGTCCTGCAGCCAGGGATTTGGGGCCCATTACTGTGCGTAAACCCGGGTTTAGAGAAACTAAGTGTCTTCACGGGCCCGTGGTGACGTTGTTGACAACCGCAAGAGACAGGACTCAGACCCAGGCTGTCTCGCTGCAAATGGAAGCGCCGTGCCATCGATGCTGTCGGGTTGTCTCAAACCCGCACACAGGCACAAGCCATCGTTTGCCTTGGTCCCCTTTGTTCCAAGTCGCACCATTGCCGTACTCATACCACACGCGACGCTTTTATACTGACACATTTTTGCATTTGGCTGCTCTCTGGGTGTAATTAACTCATTAATTAACAGAAAGAAAAACTCCCAAGTAACACAAATAGCTACATTTAGTCACTACCTCTGCGTTTCCCCTTAAAACTCTGTGCCAAGCTGTGACAGGAAGTGCCTGGCCTCTGTCCCCCGCCCCCTGCTGATCGTCACCTTCTTACTCAGCCGGGCTCGGGAGAGACGCACTGGAAGGAGCGGCCTAGCAAGGGGGTGGAGAAGAGCCGCTCGCACAAGCTACACCCTGGGAAGGACAGTGTGAGGTCTTCCGACATTAGGCCCCGTACAGGAAAGCCATCGTGACCCGGCGCGTCCGCCAGACCCTGGCAGGGCTCCGGACGGCTCTCCACAGGCCGCCCGCCCACCTCGTATGCACCCCCGTGACTCCGCCACGCACCGTCCGGCGCCTGCCGCGCAGGCTTACTTGCAGGGCAAAAACGAAGAGCCTTAGGTCACAATTTGAACGGGAAAATGCTTAATTTCGGGTGTCGGAGGTGAAACCAAGCCTGGTTGTTTTCTTCAAAACAAACTGAAACGGGAACAGAACCAAGACGTGCAAGTCTGAAGGTGAAGTGGGGGCCCCTGAGGACCGAAGCCAGTCGCTTGTGCCTGAACCGGCAGCCTGCTGACGGCGCCGGTGCCGGCGACGTGGTCCCTCCGGCCACAGCAGAGTCGTCCTCGAAGCCGGCCATGCGGCTGAGGCTGAAGGAGAGGCCAGGCCTCCTTCGGCCACTCATACGCCCTGTCCTGGGAGTCGGCCACCCAACACCCCGAAGCCTCCGGTCTTCCCAGAGAGTACGAGCCGCCTCTGGAGCAGAGACCAAGGAGAGAGTGGGGGTAAAACACCTGTTCCCCTTAGGGCGGCAGGTCTGCGGCAGCTGATCTCAGTCACGTCCGAGCAGCCGCGGGGCTCGGAGAAGCGGCCACGGAAGCCGCCTGCGCCGATCAAGACAACAAGGACCAGAGCCCCTCCCAGCGTCCCCGTGTCCCGCTGGCCCTGCCCGACGCGCACCCTGACTTTCCACCTGAATCCCAAACTGCCGGGCGGGGATCGTGCCCCACGGCCCTGTCTCTGCCGCACCCCCAGGCCGCCCCCCGCCCCTCACCTGGCACCTGTCCGCCTTTCCCTCGCTACGTAACGGCTTAGGGCGTCCTTCCGTGCCAGCGCGGCGAGGAAGTGCCCCACGCCAGACGCAGCCGTGCTCCAAGCCCCACGGAGCCGTTCTCCTTCCTGGCATGGCGCGGCCCCCATGCCCCTCCCCAGCTGTGCAGGCTCCGATGCTGAGCTGGGGGTTGGTTCGGCCAAATGGGACGTAGAGATTTTTCCGGTGGAAGAAATACCAGGCCAGGTCCTTCCGGGAGGCAGGCCACCGCGCTCGGGAGCCTGTGCGGCAGCCAGAGGCCGAGCTCACGCCCAGAGCGGCCTTTGATCGCTCGGCAGCAAGAAGGGCTCTTGAGCTCGACCGTAGCTTCTGGAAAGGACAGGGTTTACCTGCACGAGCCCCCAGCGAAAGCAGTCTGGAAACACGGTTGTGGCAATGCCGTCGGCATCCGTCCTGCCGCTGCAGCCCCGACAGCCTCCTGTTTAGTGCAAAATCGCCCGCGCACCTGTCCAGATGCCTAGGGCTGTCACCGTTCTGTTCCCTCGGGTGGGCGACCCCAGACCGTGCCGTCCACTCAGAGATGAAGGGGGCAGGGAGGCTATCGGTTAAATTGCCCCAAGTCCCCGTGATTGGACCACATTAGACTATAAATTCACTTCATAGAAAAGTGAGGTCTGAGTGTTTGGAACTAACTCGCAGCACAGCCCGGCCCAGAAACTAGGATTTCGACCCTTCGGGATTCTGTGTGTCACATCGTGAACTCTCGGTGTTTCTGTGTAGTTTAGTGCTGGGTCCCATGAAGTTTTGAGTTTCCATAGATCAGAAACTAGTTATCGATGTAAAGTTTGCAGAATTCGCTCTGATGATGGAAGAGAAACACGATGAAGTCTTCAGGTGACGGGGGTGTCGACTTCTACGTGACCACCATTGCTGTTTCCCTGATGGAGAAGGGGAACTTATACTTCATCACAGCTCGATGAAAATGTCCTCCAAGGTCACCCACGTTTGCCGCCAAGGTATCGCTCGCAAAGCAACCTGCTCTTCCAAACAGGTTTCCAAAGGATTCCTAAGAAAAAACCTTCTCTCTGCATCTTTTTATTTTTCTGTGCTTGCAATTTTCTATAAGGAATTCTTTCCGTGAACAAAATCTTACAAATCACAGACACCGCCTCCACGCGGGCCCGGAAGCACGTGAGCCAGGACCAGGGGGGAGCAAAGACAGCCCCCGACACAGTGTGGCTTGGTTTCCATCGACGCTTCTCCAGGTCACGCGACCCGATGCCGCCGCTCAGACCCGCGGGGACCTTCCAAAGCCGGTCCAGCCTTCCCCTCCCCCGGCTGGGACTGCGTTTGTTTTGAACATCGAAACAGTTTCCCCAGCGCCTTCGGGTGCACACTGGCTGATGCATCCATTCTGTTCTGAAGGAGAATCCATTAACTGTTGACTTCGTTTGCCAGAGAAAGTGCTCCTAGAGACTACAACAATTTGTGATGGATTTTCCTTTACAGAAGGATAAAACAATGATGGAAACGAAACCGCCAAACGACCGGAGGAAAGAGGTTTGAACCGCTTCGCTCTGGTCCCTGCGTGTTATGGGAAACGTTGAAGGGTCGGCAGAAGCTTTATTTAGCCCAACAGGAAAAAACACTGATGTTTGGGCTTCTTGTCATATTCGATTTTAGTTTCCTAGCACGTGGACAGTTTTGCTTTACTTCTCAACTCTCAGCAAAGAGATGAGCAATTACCATGGCCAAAAGCTGTTTTTGTGAAAGGCTACTTTGACGGCCCTGGTGCGGCCGTTAAAAATAGTCTTGCTTTCAGAACCGCAAAAGGGAAAGGCCATTGTCAGACGCAGAAAACAGTTGCACGGTGGGATCGGAATTTCAATGCAGCGCTAGACCTTTGGAAATTCTAGATAAGAATCATGCTTGAAATAGAAAAGGCAAACAGAAAACAATGCAGAAGGGACAATACACATATCCTCATGAACTTCAGGGAGAAAACTATCGGCCAACCGCATGTTTTGATTCAGCTTTGCTATTAAAACGTCCATGGACCGAACCGTTGTTTTTACGTCATTGGGGTCTCTGTTGGAATGTCACTCGTGCGCTGAAAACCACCGTTGACGGGGCTCACACCCCTGGCGACTGCCGAGCCTGCCCTTCCCGCGGGAGCGTAAACTCACAGACACGGAGCCGACAGAAATGAAACTAACTTTTATTTCAAGAGGAATAAAACTGATGTTCACACACTGATGTGCACACAAGGATTCCTAACGGCTCTCTCCCCAGACTTCCTGGGCAGGTGGATAAACAAAGGGTGGTGCTTGGAGTCTCGGCAGCTACAAGGGACAAACTACTGCCACACGGAAGTGATAGGAGGGTCTTAGTCACTCTGGTGACTGAAAATAAGTGGTTGAGCTCAAGGGATGACATAATTCCTGATTCCGTTAAATGGCCCTCTTCAAAAGCCAAAACTATGGCGATGGGGAGCAGACCAGCGGCTGCCGGGAGTCGGGAGTTGGGGGCTGGGGGGGCCGGAATTCGCTGCGAGGGGGCGGCAGTGGTTGTTACGCAGCCCTAGACACGTATGAACATCCCCAAAACTGTGTGACAGAAGAAAACCAGTGTGACTCTACAATAACTTTTAAAATAGAATTTATTATAAAAATAATAAACAAAATAAAAAAAATATATCTCACTACATTTCCTTCCTCTAAAACCCCAGCAGGAAGACCTCTACTATTGGCAGGGGACAGAAATTCCCCTTCTGCGCCACTCGGGCCCTCCCAGGCCAGCGCCGGCTGACCCTCCCTCCGGCCGAGTCTGGCGGTGATGCTGGCCTCCTGTCGCGGGAGACGTGGCTCCAAGCGCTCACGTACGTTTCCATTCGCAACGACCGCGAGCAACAGGTTCCACAGACGCTCCCTTGCATCATGGAGAAACGCGGCGCCTAGAAATGTTAGCTGATTTCCCCGAGGTCACTCCGCCGGCACGAGGCTGGCTTTGAGCTCAAACGGAGGCGGCCTGGCTGCAGAGTCTGTGCGCCCCCGCCTGTCACCCGACCGCTTTCCGAAGCTGGGTGAGCCTCTCTGATGAGGGGACCGTCGAAGCCACTCGGTTACACTGGCCGTCCCTGCGCCCTCCAGAAGGCAGCGTGGCACGGACCCCCAGGTCCCCCCCCACCCGCCTGCCATTCAGCCCCGGCCCCCGCCCCTCCCGCTTCGGAGGCTGTGCCACTAGAGTGCAAACCCCTCACAGTGTGTAGCTGACCGTCGGAGTGCGGTGCCTGGATCCAGAAACGACCGCCTACCGCCTTCCTGGCGCTGACGTAGGTTCGATCTTGGGAGCGTTTTGCCACTGGTGTCGTGTCGTTTTGCGACGGTGGCACAGGCCACTGCGAGGAGGTCGTGTAACCGGAACTCGGTCTGGGCAGGCAGGACCCACTAATGCTTCCTCTTCATCGTTTGCGTAAACACAAGGCGATTCGACTTTGGATCTTCTTAATTTGTGTCAGCCCGTTATTGGCATGGAACAGTAAACTGAAGTAGGATTTTAATATCAAAAGAGAAAACACTGCATAATAGAAGTATTACTCGTTTTAGATATTGGATTTCCTCCCCCAGTTTTTTGCTGGCACTTGAAATTATTTGCCTCTTAACATTCCTCAACAGGTCAAACACAGCTGCTCTCACCTTGCTTAACACCCCAAAAATAATACACAGAAGTACAAAGGGAAACGCCGATGCCAAGGGTACATCTGTCGTTCTACCCCAGAGAGGAGAGGAGCCATGGCTGCACGTTTCCCGCCCTGAGGCGTGCAGCTCAGCCTCCCTCGGGTCCAGGAGCATGGAGCCCAGCTACTCGTCTGAAATAATATAAAAGGGCTCAGCGATGGAAGGAACTTTAGTTTCAGGATGTGGCAGTAATCGGGGGCAGGAAGGAAGAAAAGGAACAGTGTCACGGAAAAGAACAATGAAAAGTGCGGGGCAGCTGCCTGACCAGCTGCGGGGCCAGGCGGGGCACCCAGCCGTCTCTGACATCGCAGGGCCCACGTGTGGGCCTCGGGGGGCGGGACCCTCCCGGACCTCCTGCTCTTTTTAGGTAAAAGAACAGCGGGATGACGAAACCCGGCTGTTCGACCTGAGTCACTCCTTGTAATTTATTGGTATCAAGAAAGCTTTGGAGGGAAACCCTGAGACCGACTGGCCCACATGTGCTGGGCCGTCCAACGTGGGCAGCACCCCCGTCCCACTGGCCCAGCAGAGCGGACCCCCAAGAAACACCCAAGAAGCGCATGTTAGTCCCTCCCCTGCCTGTGACCTTCCAGTGGCTCCTCGTCATGCTTGGAATGAGGCCAGCTGACCCACGGCAGTCCAGCTGGCCCGGGGCGCGGATGAGGCACCTGCTGTCTACAGGCACGAAGTGGAAGGTCCCACCGGCCGCCTTGGCCCGCGGCGTCTCACGGCTCCCAGCCCAGCAGCGTGGCTCACAGACAGTTTCCCCACGGGGCGCACGGCATGGAAGCTGAAGTGGGAACGTGATCAGCCGGCTACAGGAATGTGTTTTGATAAGTATCCATCAGGACCCTCAAACGAGGAGGAAAATTTTCCAAGTCAACGCTTTCACTCACAGCTCCCAGATTTTGTCATTATATCAGAAATACATTCCTGCCCACACTGTATTACGTTTCCCAATTCTTTTTTTACTTTGACCTTTAGAATTTATTTTTTCCCAGAGCATCGAGGAGCAAGTTGGCAGCGTGACGAAGCCAGCTCCTGCCTGGTCCTGCCCTTCGTGTGTCGAACAGGGACGAGCCCTCTCCAGGGTCTGCAGCTCTGGGCGGGAGAGGGGCCTCGGGTCTCCGTGGCCCCTGACACAGCACTGAGCCCCCCTGCAGGGACTGTCTGCCCATGCTGGGTGTCGTAGACATGGCAGGACCCCTGCTCTTCCTCGCAGCTCAGCCTTGGCCCCAGGGAAGCGCTTTGCAGCCTGCAAACGTTTGCCACACGGCGGGCGTTGGCATGGAACCCGGCCCGCTCCCCTGGGCGCGTGGGCTGGCAGGAAGGGCGCAGAGCAGACCACGCCCGGGACTTTTCCTTCTCGAACCCACCCCAACTCCACCGAGCGCGCATGCTCTCCGTGAGCCGGCAGAAGCGAGCACGTGAGGTGGTGGAGGGTGAAGGATGCCTTCCGCTCCCACTCACTGTGTGGGAGGCTGACGGGTACGTCCTCTCCAGGGGGCAAGTGAGTAACGTGCATCGAAGCCCCTGAAAATAGTGCGTTTTAACCCAAGTCCCACATCTGTGAATATATCCAGAGGAGATAAGCAGACAAGTGAAAATATGAATCTTTCAGGACATTCACTCTGATTTTGTTATTCACTATTCATAATCACGTAAAATAGAATGTCACCTCAAAGCCCAGCGATGAGACTTCTGTGATAAACGTGGTGGGCTCCTGCAAAGGCCCCCCTGCAGCCAGGAAACAATTGAGACCGATCGAGTGTTTGACAGGTAAAGGTGCTCATACTAGACTGTTAGATAAAACATTGTTAAGTAGAAACAGCTGCCATTCAAGATTCTTAATTACATAAACACAATGTAGTTGCAGAGGGAAAGTTTTAAAGGGTCGTATGTGACAAAATCTTACGAGTGACAGAATACGATTGTTGTTGGGTAGTGGGAGTATGGGGCTTTTTTGCCTCATTCTGAATTCCTATAATAGCTGTTTCTGTTTTGAAGAAAAATCCCTGGGGGAGCAGGGGATGGGCTCTCTCTTCACTCTCGGACTCTGGCACGCATGAGCGCGGGCCCACTCTGCAGCTCAGACACCGAAGACCGACCAGCTGCCTGTCCCTTCCTGGTGATGACACACGGGTCTGGGAAGCCCGGCCCGTTTGGGCTCCAGGCCCGAAGGCCTGATGCGGAGCCCAGGGAGGCCTGGACTAGTGAACGGCGGCCAGGTGGGGGCTGGGAGGGTCCTTGCATATTCCCAAAGCTGTTGTTCTCAGGGACAGAGGCCCGTGGGGGTGGAAGGGGGCAGGATAGGGTGGAGAGCGTTCTGCCTAAAGCCACAGGGGGATGGGTTCTGGGGAAGGCTACCCCCCAACCCCAAGTTGCATTTCCCATCCTACCAGATCCTCACAGACCCTCAGGGACACCCCAGCCTGCCCGCGGGCAGCCCTACTGTGCGCTTCACAAACACGTGCACTTGGGAGTTTCGGTTGCCGCCCGTGCACAGCCCCAAGCAGAGCTCTCATGCCGCTGGGCTTCCAAAACAGAGTGACGCTCTCTCTTGCATAAAAGTCCTCTGCGTCCATCAAAACAGATGAGTGACTATTTCAAAGCTGGTTAGTGACACGTTAAGTCTAAAATAAGTTAACTTTTTTTAGCTATTGAACTCGCCCCAATGTATTTTATTGTAACATTGCTTCAGAGGTACCTGAGCAAAATTTTCGGCAGGAAATTAGTCACATTCTTATAAATTCAATTTATTAACTTCCAGGACATTCGAAGAGGCAGCCCGCAAAGTCCCTTCTAGTCATTTTTCAAGGGTCGAATTCAGCCTGGAAATACCTATCTCTGATTTCCTTTTCTGATAGTAAAGTTCGTGAGAAATAAGTCGGTTCCAAAAATACTAACTTGGCAGCTATGTTTGCCTGCAGAGATATAAAATATAATGTGCTTAGGTAGAGTAAGTATTTTTATAGCTTTATATAACGTAAGGTGAAATAATACTTAACCATCATTCCCCAATCTCAGCACAAACCCCAGGGCCGACATATTAGGTTGAAACAGGAAAATGACAATTCTCAACAAAAATCGTAACTTTCTGGCAGAATAAGTCAAAGTCTGTCTTTAAAAGATCTTTGAAGGGACACAGAATGTAGCCATAATTGCTTTTGATCAGAGTATTATACTTTATATTACATTCACATCCTGTTTTTTTAAGGACTCTAACCCCGAAGAATTCGATCTGTTTTATACCTCGGTTGCCCCTCAGAGCGTTTTTGCAGCAAGAGCGGGGCTGTGGCTGACCCCCCGCTGCGGGTTGCCCTGTACCGGCCAAAAGGCGGAAGAGCACCTGCCGTGATGGGGACGTATCTGAACCTGGCCTCATGCCGCGTCCACTGGCCTTTGGCACCACGTGTCCCATTTTCTCACCTACAATGTGGGAGGTGCAACTAGATGGGCTACGTGACCTTGCAGGGGACTCGTGGAATTCGGCAGAAATGTCCCTCTCGTTCCCAGACAATTCAGGATGCGGCTAGGACTTCAGAGGCAGTGGTAAATATTCCAGAAATTAGGCTGGATGTACACTAATGACAGCCAGTAACCCATAGGATTATTTTACTTTGCTTTACTAAAGCTCTAATAGTTATCTTTTGTTTTAGATCTTTCATAACTTTCCACTAATTATTCTAATTTTAATTATGTGATCTAAATTAGTGGTTCTTAGCCAGGGGCTAGTTAGCCCCCAAGGGACATTTGACAATTCTTAGTCATTTTTGATTGTCGCAACTTGGGGAGCACTGGGGTGCTGCCAGCATGCGGTAGGTAGAGGCCGAGGACGCCGTGAGACCCCCTGCAATGGCACAGTCGCCGGCCAAGGCGTCAGGAGTGCCAGGGCGGAGAGACTGGACTAAATAAAGAGATCATGGTGTTTGTTTTGTCATTTGTCCTTTTCCTAAATGTGGAAACCGAATAAAACTTCAGTCACCTAAGGGCTATATTTAAATGAAGCTGAAAAATAATTTTGTAGAAACAGTCATCAATAATGACAAAAAAAAAAAAGCAAGCCAGCAAAGAAAACAAAACAAAAACTGTCAAATCTGGATAAATGCTTTCACGGTGGCTGACACTGTACAGAGAAACAGAGATAAATTTTTTCCCTTCCGCAGCTAGGCTGCCGGTTCCGCCTATAGAAAGTCCCTTAAACAAGTCTGTATCTTATCATGAAAGCCAGGCTCATTTTCTCCCGGCCTGTGGTTAGCACGTGTTCAGTAAGGAGCTGTGAGACAGTTTTCAGCACATCGACCCAGGGGAACCGTGAAGGCACTTATCTTGCTGATTTTTTAAATGATTTTCTGTGTATCTTCGGCTCCATCCCCAGGAATAAAGGGAGCCCCGGCCAGCGGGGCTGCCTGTGTCCCGTGCCCCTCGACCCAGCCCAGGATGCCCGTGCCGCCGTCACTTTGTCACCTCCCTGGCTGCTGGGACATCAAGTCATCTTTGTCCACCTCAGCTGAAACGTTCCAACTGCCTGCTGATGTCACCCGCGGAAGAGGTGGCCTTGTGGCTAAATATAGACCACAGAGCCGAGCAGGCCGTCAGTCTCCAGATTCTGGTCCGGGCCTGCGGCACGGGGGCTTGTCAGCTTCGCGGTTTCCAGGACAACACCCCTGTCTTCTGGTGCCCACGTGATACTGTCTCCATTTTAATGAAGACTTCACTTCATCTGCTACATTTGAAAATTCACAAATAACAAAATGCAAGTGGGGCACTATTTTGCTCTTTTCGGAGAAGCTTTTTCCCGTCCCTCTTCTAAGCATAGATATATATATTTTTTAAAAGTAGGTCCAGACAGATAATAGCTGGAGTCCCTTCTCTTCAGGGAAATTCAGATTCACGTGAAAATATAGATATAAGTGTAAAAGTCAAAACTGAATACATTTCCTCATCATTAGAATTGCTTTCTAAAACTGGAGCTAATGTTCTGTTTTTTCCTTTGTACTTTTGCCTTAATTTACCTCTTGTTGTTTTCTACCTTAATCCTACCTAAAATTTCTAAGTTCTTAATTTTAATTTTTTTTTTTTTAACTTCAGGGAACCTGGCAATGTAGGTTCTCCAAAATTTTCAGAGACATATCCCTACTCAATGTTAAATGCATTAAAATACAATGACAGTCAATAGTGAGCCTGGTCGATTGAATGAGCACATCTTCCTGATAGGGAGAAGACGGGAGGATTTGAGTGAGCATTTTAGAAGAACTTCATGACAGACTGACCCCCACCAATCAGCACAACACTGAGAAGGGTCCATGTATTTAAGAGAGGCTGTTGAGACAACTTGATATTAATGTGTAAAACAAGTCGGAAGTTAAAAGAAGTTAGGATAGCATGGTATGCTCCTTTAGAAAGTTTCTTTTAATCAAGGAATTCTCCCCGTGTACCTGTGATAGGCTAAACGGCGTGCCAATCACTGCAGAGAGAGGAAAGAAGTGGGCATCGTCCCGCCCTCTGAGAGTTTGGCACACACAGGTGCCCGCTGAGCTCAGACGTGAGGCAGAGGTGCGTGCGGGTGTTGGGTGCCGCCCGACAGAGTGGCGAGTCTTCCCCTGGGCGCGGGAACGCTGGGAAAAGGCGACTGGGAGGCCACGTGGGCGTCCGAGCAGGGGCGTCCACCTGCAGCCCAGGTTGGCCCTGAGTGCGGCCCAACACAGAATCGTACATACATTCACTTCAAAAGTCATGAGATGTTTTTGTGGTGACATGTCACAATGTATTTAATGTGTGGCCCAAGACAACTCCTCCTCCAGGGTGGCCCAGAGGCGCCCAAAGGTGGGACGCCCCTGAGGGAGTCATTTTATGTAAATGGTAAAACTTTATCCATGAAGGTGGATATAAAGTCATTTTAAATAACATGTGCCTATGAATCACAAGGATGGAAAATACATTTAAGCTCATGGGCAGAAATTCCTTTGATCCGTTTTTCCTTGTCAAGTCGCCTGCATTTATAATGTTTCGATCTCCACCGGGAAAGAAAGCCACTTGCAATATTCCCTTTACTCCTTCCCTTCGTCCTTAAAATGATCCTTCTTTAGAAGCGCCCTCAAGGCGGGGAGGAAATAAGAACTAACTTCTGGAGACACTGCGCTCTGAGCTTTACATGTGTATGTCAGTTTATTTAATCCTTTCTTCAACACTGATTTTAAAAAGCCCTTGTAGAAGCAAGGCCAGTGAGACACACAAGGAGCGCGCAGCGTCGGTGAGAACGCCGAGGCCGGGGGTTTTACAGGCCGCCGTTTCTCACCACGCCCCGTGTTCCAGAAGGCTGACCAGGGCAGGAGACGAAGGGAGGCCGGTCCTGCGGGCAAGGCCGGGGCCCGCGCCGCGGGGCGGGGGCGGGGGCGGGTTCCCGGTCGCCAGCGGAGGGGCCCGGCCGGGAAGCCCCGGCTCCGAGGCCGGCGGCGGGTTTTGCGCGAGCCGTCCGCGCGCAGCAGCCCCCTGGCGCCAAGCGCGCACGTTCCCGAATCCCCGGAGAGCAGGAGGGGCCCCGGCTGCTTGGGGCTGGGCCGGGTGCGCTTACACAAGTACGGGCGCCTAAAGCACTTCGATTCCCGTTAACATCGAAGACAAACGCATTTGACTTCGCTTAGTCTGTGCTTAAATCCTATGCGAAAGCAAAATAAACATAAGTAAAGCTAAGGGCAATGGCTAATGCTGTTCCTGTCAAATTACAGGTTTGATGGTTGTACATTTGCCTCATTTTAAATACAAATTAATTTTTTTTAGAAGGAAATGTCGTTTTCAGGGTTCAGAAAGTAGTTTCCGTACGGCTCCCGGTAAACCGCGTGCAGCCGGGCAGGGCTCACCGCCTCTGCCTGAGGTCGCTGCGCCCCCGGCTGCGCCGTGTTTTCAGTTACCGTCGACTGGGCGTTTCAGCGGAAATACATTCACTTTGAAACAAAACTCGATCAATATGGATCACCTGCCATAGCTATAAGCTACAGGTAACGATAAAACACATCACTTTTTTCTTTAAGGCCACGCCCACCACCAGTGGGGTGCACACGACGGCCACATGCTGGCCTTCAGGGGGCGCCAGCATGCTCGTACAGCCCTATGCCTGACAAAGAGGCATTTTTTAGACAATAAAATGGACTCTAACTCAAGACAAATAAGTTGGATAGAAGCTTGAACATGTCACAGTTTGCTTTATCTGATTTATTCAGGGTTCTGGTAAACGACTCAAAGGTTAAATGCAGAAATGCACCCATGGAGCCCCGGGCCGTGGCACAGTCCCGGAGCCAGTGGCTGGTCTCTGTGGAGTCGCCCCCGCCCCAGGGCCCGCGGTCTTGTCGCCAACCCAGCTCTCAGCTCTGGGGGTGCGGGGCGCTGTCGTCTCCTTCTGCATCGTCTTCCCTGCTTCCCTGGCCCCCTAGGGACCCTTTGTGCTTCCACAACCTTCAGAAAAGCATCTGAAGCCCATTCACACTGAGTGGATCACGGTGGAAGATTTCTGTCTCGCACGGTGACTGCCTTCAAGAAGCACGAAGTCAACAGTCAAGTCGAGGTGCCCCCCTTGGGTTTGAGTCCTGCCGCCCCCACCCCGCCTGCACCCCACCTTCCACACCACTCACGACCTACGAGATATTAAGCATCTAACTTCTCAAAGTGCGTTTCCTTATTGGCAAAGTGGGGTTAATAACCTTTGCTCCATCGTAGGTGCGTTACGAGACTTGCATGAGAAAATATGAAGTGTTTTAGCGCAGCTCCTCGCGCAAAGTGTGGGTTTTAGGAACGAGAGTTGGCGTTACTATTATGGGACTGTTTCCACAAAGAGGGAGCCCCACCCCTTAGCAAGTCCAAGCCATTCTGTAAACTATAGGCAGAGCCTGATTCTGTGACACCAGTTCGCCAAGGTTTGTTTACCACGAGTTTATCTGTCAAGATGACACTTTATTTCCTTAAAAATGTTGTATGATGAATAGAAATGACCCAACAAGCTTGCAAGACTTCTAGTCAGAAGGGAAACACTTTGAAGCTCTTTTACTCAAACAGACAAGTTATAAAAGTAAGTTCTGTAACAAAGAGCCATTCTTCCCCCACCTCTAACCATCGCCCAGCAAACAATGGTCTTGAAGTTTGGCACCCAAGCAGTGCCTGGCTTCGCGCTCTGCAATCCTGCAGCGGCTGAACCCCCCTTCCCCAGTAGGTCTCCAGGGAGAGGCGTCACGATGGTGACCGGGACAGACCTGTCTGAACTGAAGCTTTGCGTCTGCCGTACCTGAGTCATGGGAGGGCACCCCAGCAACATGGAAAACGGGCAGAGGTGAGCGTCACAACCACATGAACAGGGATGGAGCCAAAGGTGTGACCAGCACACGACAGGTACCGTTTCCTGAACGTGAAGGTGTGTATCTGGAATCTCCGCACGGGGTCCCGCCCCAGGGTGATCAACCGAGAAAGTCATCTCCAACTGCCGTTACTGCTGTTTGGGGGACCCCCCCCCCACCCTGGGCTAACTCTTTCAGAAGCACCTGCTGGGTGACAAGGGAGGGGAGCTCATGAGAAAGCCCACAGGGGGGGCAGCGGTTTCCCGAGTTCTGCTGGTCTTACCCCTGAAGACGGATTGACCTCTGCCCTGGACCCGACAGACACAGAGGGGGACGGGACAGGGCCAACGCGTGGTTCGGCACGCTTCGCTCAGGCCTTGGCTGGGGCTGGTTTCCCGCCCTGGGCGTGAGCGCGTCCACACACTACTGCACACCCACCCCCACCTCCGGCCCCACATGGGCCTTCGCGTGTCGCTGGCTCAGACGTTTCCAACCGGCCTTCGTTCCACAGGAGGCCCCTGAGCCGACTTTACCAGAACTGCCTCCACCCCAGCCTCAGCGTGAAGGGACCTGGACCCGCAGGGTGGGTGAGGGAGACCACAGGCCATCACTCGAGGGGGAAAACCCACGAGAGCTGGCACGGACCGGCCGCTTCCATCTCTGAATGACGCACTGGGTGTCCGCTTCCAGGACGCTGAAGGGTTGTTTGTGAAGCGGCATTTGGTGGTGGCGTCGCACATGTGGCTCGTGGTCTCCTTCCGATGCTCGTTTCAAGGACGTCGCCAAGTCTCAGGGTCTGGCAGGGACCGGAGAAGCACGGCTGGACCTCACTGGCTGAGCACCGGACGCTGCCCTGTGCTCCGTGCAGCCCTGGGGCATCCCTCTGGAGAGGGGCCACAGACCAGGAAGAGCCCCGAGCCCTCACCGCCAGCACGCTTAAAGGGAAAGCAGTGCTGTGTGGCGGCAAAGACCTCTGACAGAGTGTATGGGAAACAGATATAAGTTCGCTGGAATGAACTTCATTTATATTAAAATCCTATTAGAAGCTCAGTTCCTGGCAAACGGTCCGAGCCCTCGTTTCATCATCTATAAAAATAAGGAGTTGGGTGAGCTCTCCGCCCCCTTCAGCTGCACTATTCTGGGGCCATTATGTTTTTCTTAAACTTACAGACCAGAGAGCACTGCGTGACGAGAAAGTGTCCGTCAGGCCTGCAGTCACAGTATGCGAACGTCACGGTGCTGCGGGTCGGGGGGGAGTCCCGGTTTTGAAGAGGAGACCTTATTCTCATTCCTGTGTGAGGGGCTGGGGGGAGTTGGCGGCGTTGTCTACAATGAACCTGAGCTGGGCACCCACCCCGCCGGGGTCTCCGGAGGCAGATTCAGGTGGTGGCGTCAGGGAGGGCAGCGGTGGCCCTGCGTCTGAGACCCCCGCGCGCTGCCAACCTTCCGAGGGAGAGCCGGCCCACCTGCGCCCGGCCGCAGGGCAGGAAGCGGAGGGAGGCCCACGCTGGCTCCGGCCCCCTTAGCTGCCTGCCACCGGGCGGGGGACGGGGGGGCGGGTGGAGGCACAGCCTCATTGTCCCTCTGACTCACCGGCAGGAAGTCACTGCTGAGGAAGCTGCGAAGGGACCTGGAGGAAAGTCCTGCTCACGCCAGCTTCCCTGATTAAACAGTGTCGGCCGTGGCAAGGCTATTGGCACAATCGAGACGGCCAGACGAGGTGAAGGACTGCCCCCCGCATCAAGCTGGGGCCCGAGGCTGCTCCCCAGGGCCGTGCTGACCCAGACCCCCCGTTCTCCCATCAGCATAGACGCTGTGCTCCAGCAGTAGCCCGCACGCGACCCGCGCATTTCTAGCGTTCCCTTCGGCCTTGGTGTCATGGGTCCAGCATGCCTCCTCCTCCCTCCTGCCCTCCCCACGGCCGCCCCACCAGCGAGGCCTCCTGAGACGCGCGGCTCTGGGAAGCTCCTCCCCACAGTTAAGTGTCGTGCCCTCTCTCTTACTAGCTGTTCACAGCGGCCCCCCCCCCAACCAACCCCGTCAAAACCCCGCAGGAGTTCTCAGGTGACATCTTTCTCTCGGCCACCAGACTTTAGCTACTCAAGGGAATGGCCTGGTTTATCCCTGATTCCCTAGAAGATTCTGGTCCTTGAAGCTCAAAGTCTGTTTACTGAGTGAACAAACTCTGGGTTCTGCTTCAAGCAGAGATATTTTAAATCAATTTGGGGGGCATGGTAGTGAGCAGAGAGTTACCTGGAGCCCGATGAGAGAGGCTCAGGGAGACCCCAAGCCACACCCCAATTTACGACTCTTTCCATTCGTTGTGCTCATACAAACTGAACAACGTGGGCGGAGTGGAACTTCATGTCCCCCTGTTGGTGGGAGAGCTGGGGTGACAGACGGTCAGAGGAGCCGAGGGTGACCCAGCACCCCCGGAGAGGAACAGGCCACAGCCAAAAATAAAAATTAAAACCCTGAGCAAAACAAACCCGTGGGTCTTTCTCAGGCTCCCAGTGCAGTTCCAGAGCGAGACCACG
>PVJD01017568.1:0-17121 GCA_004026545.1 Mormoops blainvillei | reverse complement strand
TCCTCTTAAATTATTTTTACTTAATATAGTCATATTTCTTCTGACAGCCTGTAAGCTTCAGTAAACTGCACACAAGCAGCTTAAATACGTATCTTCCTCTTTGGGATTGAGTTTCTAGAAATTGCTGAATGTAGGTGTAGAGTTTCCCTAGGTCAAGGTTATAGAGGTACTGCCTCCTCTCCATCTCCAAGTAATTAGAAGATAGAGCCCATCATCACGTTAGCTTTTTGCAAATCATCCTAGACATAGCTCTGGCTCTGTTTCTGGAGGAGGTCACTGAGAGGCTGTGTCTGTTGCTTGACCCAAGAGCTGGACCTGGGTAACCGGAGGCTCCTTCCCTCCCTTTGACCTTGAGTGCTGTCCGGAATGTACAGTACACCCACTGTTCTCATAGCCAAAGCCAGTTCAAGGGCACAGCCTCGAGAGAGTAAGGTGTTATTGAGACTGTCTGGACTGAACATGTGACTGAACCGCATTTAGGCTTCTATATAAACTTTTCAGATTCTGGCGGGGGCGGGGGTACAGAGATCTATTCATCTGGTGTCTGCCCAAGACAAGCCTTGTCTGAGTTCCCACGTTGATTACACCTGCCATCTACCCACTGGGAGTGGCCTGCCCCTTCCTGGGCCTCTCCTTGCCCTCTCTGCAGAGGGACCAGTTTATGAGCCTCTGTATGTGCATGAAACCGTTAGTACCACTTGTAGCAGCTCCATTGTGGGTTAGGGGGACTTGATCATATTGTTTTCACTTTCTTCCCTTTCTGTTCACCCACGTCTATAATGGAACTACCTTTCCACCAATCTTGAGGAACAGAACCATAGAAAGGCTCATATAAATGAGAGATCAAATTCTCAGTCCCTTGAGGAGCACATTTATAGTCCTTTTAAATAAGTCATTTAAAAATGTCAGCTGTGCTACAAGATGGGTCAGAGCAAAGCCCGGCCGCTTTACTTGAGTCCTGTTGGTGTCTGTTCCCAAGGCATAAGCATCGGTTTAATGAATGTTGTAAGTTGCAGACGTAATACAGTAATCATATTAGTATAGTAATAGCATATAATGTAGTATAGTAACATACTCACATATAACATACCCAGTAACACAGAGTATGGGTTGCCCTCCTGAACGACAGTAAAATCTCGGCTCTGGAGGGATCACAGAGACGGTTTGGATCGGATATTTTTAACCTGAGACCCGTGGCTGCTTTTCAGTATCATCAGGTTGATCATAAACTTCAATGTTAATATGGAAACGATCCATAATGTACTTTAGAATCTCCGAGTGCTTGTTTATTTTTCATTTATTTTTTAAAAAAGATTTTATTTATTTAATTTTATTTTTAGAGAGAGGGGAAGGGAGGGAGAAAGGAAGGGTGAGAAACATCAATGTGTGGTTGCCTCTTGCACGCCCCCAGCTGGGGACCCAGCCTGCAACCCAGGCATGTGCCTGACTGGGAATCGAACTGGTGACCCTTCAGTTCACGGGCCAGCGCTTAATTCGCTGAGCCACACCAGCCAGGGCTAAGTACTTGTTTAAAAAATGCTTATCGAGACCAGAGCTCAGTGGTAGCAAAATTGAGACTCATAGAAATACTGACTTGCTCAAGGTCACACACAGTGTTTGGTAGCCCAGGGCCAAACTACCAATTAGGAATATTTATATTGTGGTGAGCTTAAATTAGATCAGGTGTTTCTGTTCTGTATAAATATCAAATGCTTGTGAATGTGAGGAATTGGAAACTTGCAACCGAATGGGGTAGGAAGCTACCCTCTTTGCAAATATAAGCGGTTAAAGCTTTCAGAATCTTTTTGAAATTTTTAGTAATTTGTAGGTGGGTCTTTGGTGAGTATTGGAAAAGTAAACTGATTATTTTAAAGAACGGTTAATGGCCCACGGGGGTGTAGAATACAGTATAGGAAATGGAGCAGCCAAAGAACTGAAACGCATGACCCATGGATATGAACAATGGTGTGGGGATTGCCTGAGGGGGTGAGGGGTCTTAGGTGGAGGAGGGCAAAGGGGGAAAAATTAGGACAACTCTAATGGCATAATCAATAAAATATAATTAAAATAAAAGTTTATTTCAAAAATTAAGAAAAAAGGCTAATGGCTTAAACAATCTAGTTCCCCCGTGTGGCTTCTGTTTGCAGTGTTTACTGAAGTCTCATTTGAGACACCTTGAAAGGACGCCCCATCCTTGTCTCAGGACAAAGACACCCTCTTGTTTAGCTGGACACTGCAGGGTGCGTCTGCAGCTCTTCTTCATCAATGACTGTCAGGCCTGGGTGCTGCAGAATTCTGATAATGAGTGTCACTTCCATGTAGGTCGCCACATCCTTCAGGATACAATTCAGATGTAGAAAGGTGTGAAGTTAAAAAAAAACACAAAACCTGTCACATTCTTTCAATAGAAAGCCGGCTTTCTATTTCGTAACCTCCATTTTTTAAGGTCTACCTTTGAATCTTTCATTATAAATCAAATTCTAATGATATATTATACAATTTGAATAACAAAAGTTGCATTTTTTTTTTTCAAGCTTGATAGTCTTAGAAATCATCCAGGAGGTTTCTAATGGTTCCTAAATCTAGAAAAGGAGGGATCAAGGCAAGTCATTTTCTGAATAGATTTTTGGTGTCCGGGCATTGATTCTTTGAACTGGTCGTCATTCAGAGCTGGGAGTAAAACACATCTATTTACCCACAGTCTTTGTGATGGGGCGGTTGGAACCCCTCAAAGTACCCAAAATAACAGGCACATTGTTAGTGCTTTACAGTCTTACCGGATGAATGAATTCATGCTGAGTGAATGGCAGTTCATCCTTTTTTTCTGAACAGGTTTTATTACACACAGAGGGGGTGGGTCTCCATCCTTTCTGGCGGCTGCCTCCCTCATGGCTGCAAGGACAGCGCTCAGCTCCTCTCTCTTCCTCTGGGCACGATGAGTGTCCCCACCCTTTCCGCGATGAACTTCAGGGCCGCCCACTTGTCCTTAGGGACCTTGAGCAGCTCCACAGCACACCACTCACAGAGGGCAAAGCCACACACCTCTCGGATAGCGTCCCGCACACCCTTGGGGTGCTTGGTGAGACACCCCGGCTGTTGTGCCTTGGCTTGCTCACAGTCTTGGTCGCCCGTGGCCCTTGCCGAGGTCCTCAGCCTTGGGGGAGCCTGGAGCCATGGCTGCTGCTCCTCGGCGGCTGTCGCTGCGGAAGGGCCTTTTCAATTTACGTGAACCATTGGAAGACCACTCCTGGATTCCAGCAGGAGACTCAGAGGGTCGGCAGTACACTCTCGAGGCGCTGCTGTTCTAACGGTGAACCCGAGACTCTTCACAAGGAAGGGTGCGCGCGTCCCGGTGCACATCCAGGACACCGGGCAGCGCGCATCCACGACCTGAGCAGCTGGGACCGATCGTGCCAGTTGGAGGCCCCGGCTCCTCTACTGTCTTCAGGCAAAACAGAAACGGCTTCAGAAGACGCCTGGGTGACATTCGTGGAAGTTAAGGTCTTACAGTCAAGAGAGAGAATGAGAGTAGGGGAAACTGAGTTCAGACGGACACGTCCGCGGTACCACTGTGCTGGTGGTGGTTAGGTGTACGGGACAGTTGAGGCAACCTGAACGTTCCTCCCTCTAGAAAAAGAGATTTTTCTAGAACTTCAGTTGAGGGGCTGCCTGTGTCTGATTTCAGCAACATTCTGTTTAATTCCAGTTTAATTCATTGTTTCCTTTTTTCTCTTTTGTGAACGGTTGGCTTTGGGAAATTCTAAATGTTTCGGAGGCCCGTGAGGGATAACTGGTTTTTATCCATTTCCCTGAAGTTCTCTTGTAATGTAAGCATGATGGTTCATTTTACGTGTCGACTTGCCTGGGCCTGAGGCTGCCCAGGAAGCTGGTGAAGCACCATTTCTGGGTGTCTCGGAGTGTTCCCGGGAGGGATGAGCTCTGAATCAGTAACTGAATAATGGCCACCCGCACCAGTGTGGGTGGGTGGGCACTGCCTCGTCCCCTGGACAGTGCGAACAGGTGCAGGGAGCATGCGTTTGCTCTCTGCTTGAGCTGGGACATCCAGCTTCTCCCATCCTCAGCTATCCATCCATGCTTCTGGTTCTGGGGTCTTTGGTTTTTGGCGCAGAACTCGCAATGTTGTCCTCCCCCACCTTGGTCTCGGGCTTACACTGTGGGCTGCCCCCTGGTTCTCAGGCCTTCAGCCTCAGACCGAGTTACACCGCCGAATCTCCTGGGTCTCCGGGTTGCAAATGGCGGATGTGGGACCCTTGGGCCTCTGTAATCACGTGAGCCGATACCTATAATAAACCTCCTCTTACACATCTCTCTCTCTCTTTCCTATGGATCTGTTTTTCTGGAGAACTCAGACTAATACAGCAGGCACCCCTCAAAATTAGGGAGTAGCAAGCCTGGCCCCACCACCGCACTCTGAGATTTCTCCCCTGCCCTGAATGTGGGAAAGGTGCTGGCTGACCCCCATCTGGCTGCTGTTCTACACCGGGCAGGTATCTGAGCGCTCAGACCTGGAAGAGCCACTTTGAGTCCGGACACAAGAGCCGGGTTGAAGGAAGTCACGTTTTTCAAAGACAATGAGTCATCTAGGTCTTAGGTACCAGTATCTTGTCACATAGTAGGTACTAAGCAAACATTTGAAGGGCTGCTACTTAGCCATAAAACATCATGGGGGTAAATATCTTTAGTATCATAATGACTTATTTTGTTACCTAGTTAATGTAATGTTGAAATTGAAAATCATTGCCTTCATGTTTTTCAGAAAGTAAATGAATTGCATTATAATTTCATAACCCCAGGATGTCAAGACATTTTAAAAACACGTTTGCTGAAATTATCCTCCGCCTGCGAGAATTAGTGGATAAGTGCTTAGGTATGATAGAGAGGATGAAGCTGATGATTTTAGGTATTATAAATAGAAGTGTGGATATCAAGGCACTGGATTTATTTTAATTACTGACAAGAAGTTTACCGAGAAGAACAGGTTCCAAGAGCTAAATGCCATTAGCAGTGAGCTTTCCTCTTATTCGTCCTTGAATGCCCAGTGCTTGCATCGAGGTTGGAAGTGAGTGGGATCTCAGCTTGTAGGGCTGTATCCCACCATGTCCCCTCGTCATGCACTTTCCGGGGGAAATCTCATTTATCGCCAGCAACACCATGAGGTAGGGACTGCTTTAACTGCCCACCTTTTTGGAGATGACATGAGGCACAATGGTTAAGAGACATGTGCAAGGTCCCCCAGTGAATAATTGACAGAATCTGGATTATTTTTTATAATAATCAGCCTAGGTCTGTTTAACCTGAAGGCTTCTGCTTCCAGCCACTAGGATCCCTGCTTCCTGCCATACTGCAGGCTACACACCCAAGCACAGGGTGGTTTTACACAGTAACTTGGTTAGTGGCCGGGGTGTCTGCATTCCTCTCCTAGGGCTGCGGTAACAAATCACCACAAACTCGGTGGCTGAAAAACAATAGAAATTTATTCTTTTAACAGTTCTGGAGGCCAGACGTCAGAATCAAGTGGTGGGCAGAGCCATGCTTTTCTCTGAACACTCTAGGGGAGGACCCTTCTCTGCCGTTTCCAGTTAGTGGTGGTTCTTGTGGTTCCTCGGCTTGTGGCAGCAACACTGAACCTTGCCTTCATCATCACGCGGGGCTTCTCTTGGCCCTTCCTGTTTCTGTGTGTCGAACTCGGCTTCTCTGCCCTCCCCTCCCGTCCTATCCCCTCCCGTGCCGTCCGCTCCCCTCCCCAGGACTTGTCACTGGATTTAGGGCCGGTCTTCATCCAGATTGCATCATCTCTAGATTTTTAATTTAATTACATTTGCAAACACCCTTTTTCCAGGTAAGGTCACGATGGGTAGGTTCTGGGAGTTGGGACATACCAGTTTGGGGGGACTACCACACAATTTACTACAGTACACCTTTTAGTTCTTTCTTTTTATACATCCCCAGTAAACCACAGTACTTTTTCTTGAAGAAACAAAAGTACTCACCAAATGTGCTATTTGCTGTGAATAATAGATTCTTTCTCTTATTCATCTGGACCTTCTGAACTGTCCCTTTGCCTTTGCACTCCTGGGTTGTAGGCTTGTGAAGACCTCGTGAAATTGCTTTTCCTGAATCGGATGGCGTTTAAATGGCGATTTTCTCCCTACCGCCATGAAATTCTTCTAAGATGCTTTTCTGGTCCTTGTTATTAACATTTTGATTCCTATTTTTACTAGACTCTCTTTTGGTTGCCTTTCTTTTGCTTCTTTTTTACTTACTATTTTTACTTAAAATTATCGTCGTTATCATTTATTCATGCATTTGAGTCCGCCCTTTCCGATGATTCTGGATCGGGCACGGCCTTCATGTGTCAGAGTAGAGACCACCGTGCCGCTCATGGCGGCGGCTCCGCTGTGTCTGTTTCAGCGAGTACCACGGGCACTGGGGGACACTTTTTGGGATTTGGCAGTGTTTTAAAAGCTAGGTCAGTAAATTGTTCGTTCTTCTAGATTTATCTCCGTACCAAGGTGGAAAAGATTGTCTACAAATTGCCTGCTGCTATTTTAATGATGCTTTTGGTACTTTTTTTTTATACAGTTTCTTTTTTCCCCGAGTATGAGATTATGAAATCAGCCCTTCTATTTGGATCAAAATTGAACTTTTCACTTGTAAAAAGTGACACGCTGGTGTTTTGGTTAATGTGACCTCAGTGACGTGTTCAGGCTGAGTTGCAGGTGACTCCCTAGGACGCCCCGGTTTGACCTCAGAGATGCGCGGTGTGTTCATTTGATGGTAGTTTCTGTAGCTAAGAGCTGCTCGGTCTTGCTGTGGGGGTCGGAACCTTCTTCTAATCCAAAACCTGAGTCTTGTGTGACACATGAGCTCAGCAGTACCAAAGGGCCAGAGCGCTGGAAGTCAGGGCCATCTCGGGAAAGGGTTCAACAGCCACAACCATTGGCAACAAACCAGACAAAACAGTCCTTCCAGGTGAGATTTCCAAAATTACAACTTTTCTCCTTAGGCATTATTATTTCTGTAATAAACACATTTTGAAATAAGACCAAACTCCTCCCAGAGCCTTTGCCTAATCGCCCTGTAAATGTGGATTGAAGATAAGCTTGTGAAGTTTCCATGTGACTTTTGTTTTTTTTTAAATTTTTATTTCTTGGCATTTTCCATCATGGCTCAGCACACCAAGGATTTTGACCCCTGGCCAGTCTTAACTGCCATATTTCCCCCCATGCTGTGCATTTCCCCTTTAAATATCCAGGGGGTGCAGGGCTTACACAGTGCATGTGTGGCTGTGAATGTTAAGTCTTGGCACGAAAGGGGAAAGAGGTCCCAGGCTTAGGAGATGGACTTGTGGAAGCTGAACAAGATCTGGTCTCACTCCATTGTCTCCTGCTCGGCGATGAGGGATTTGCTAGCTAATTTAATGTAAGCGAGCTTCCATTAATGTTTTTCTCATCAATTTGACCTGCTTAGGTACAGTGAGAAAGGAGCGAAAAAAATGGGTTTGGGTAGGGAACTGTAAGCGACAGTCACAATTGTGCAAAATCTACCATAGTATACTGGTTCATATCATATTTATGAAAAGAACCTGCAGTGCCAAAGGTTGGAGCCATCCACAGAGAAGAGTAACTGGAAAGCATGTGTTTACTTTTATTTTCATCACAATGGCTCAGGAGAAGCAGTGAGCTCCTGGCTGATGTGGGGCCAATGGTTCAGCCCCCCTAAAACAAAAGCCTGAATCTGCCTCTGCCCCTGGGAGCCCGAGAGCACTAACGCCTTTCCCACCGTTCTCCCTGGAAGGTCTTCCGCGTCGGCTGCCCGGCTCCAGCAGGACTGGCCCACAGCTGTCAGCAGCAGGGGCGTCACCTCCCCAAGCCTCCCAAAGCTGATAATGGCAAATGACTTTCTCCAGAAACCTCTGACCCGGGATCTAAGTGCTTCTAAGGTACTAGTTACATATGAAAAGAAACCCTGGGTTTTCAAGGTACAGTGGGGAAGTCCGTGGAAGCTAATGGGAAACTGGCTTAATGGAAATGCTCGCTGTTGTGCCCACTGAACAGCGGGTCCCAATTAGCACATGGATGCCCAAGTCAGTAGATCAGCATTCTAAAAAATTCCGAGGAGGAGAAAGATCTTGTGTTAACAGTTGCGCTAATCACTGCCACCCCACTCATTAACACCCTCCCCGTGCCGCCCCCCTCTGTGCTCCCTTCTGCACAATGTGAGCAGTTTTCGCAGACCCTTTTCCAAACGCCCAGATAAACAATAGCCTCCGTAGCCAATGGAAAAAGCAGCAGCAGGTGAGGAGCTATTTTTAGACATGCTGAAAGTTCAATGTTGATAACTGTATTTTCACACCTAACGCACACAAGATGTGAGGCTGAAAAAGAAATTTTTTTTGCATGCCCACTTCTGAGCTTATGCTAGCTACTGTCTTTCACATGCTGCTCCCTGCCCGACACGTCCTTCTGTCACCGGAGACGCTGGAGGGACAGTGGGCAGGTCCCCGATTCATGGCACCTCGTCCACGCTTGCCTGATGGTTTTGTAAACCAATTATTGCTCTTTTCTTCTACGTCCCTCTTTTACCTAATGACGAAGAGATTTGTTCATTGCACCTGGAGGCGCCATGGTTCATTTCCCTCTGTAATGTCCTGATACATGCATCTGGCATACGCGCTGTTTCATATGGAGAACTTTGTGTTAGTTGATTTTGCCCGTTATCACACTTATTCTGCAGAACGGTCCTGCAAGGAGTGGTCTTACCTATTTGCAGATGAGAAACTAGAGAACGAGGGCTCGGAGAGGTTGGGGAGCCCGCTCAGCCGACCTAGCTAGGCATGGCCGGCTTGAGCCTGAACCCAGGGGTTTCTGATTCGGAACCTCATTCTCTACGCAGGTTTCCTGCTGCCTTTCTCACTGATTTAATTCCCAAACTGTTATTGACCGCAGGGGGTGGGACTCCATTTTTCTTTTGATGTTTCTTCTAACTCTTTGATTCTACTGTTAAGTGAATCTCTTTTGAGTACCGTTTTGCTTTTTAGAAATGCTCCCGTAATGACCAGTAATAGGATGTCAAAAGCTGCCATTTCCCCCTTCTAATTGAGACATAATCCATTATGTTTCCCACTGATTTTCTCTTTTCTACCAGGGTGTCTGATTTGATTGCCTCCCCCATCACTGTTTTATGCTGAATCTTAAAAGCATTGCGGTTGTTGGCACTTGGACGCTTGGATTGTTCGGTCAGATCGTGCCAACTTGCACGTGGCTCTTTGATCAGCCTTTCTTTCACTGCTCATTGCTGCCTCATGATCCTGTGTGAAACTCGGGGACTTAGTCTGAGATGTCACCTAAGGAAGGTCCTTGAGGTCCTCTTGCCTAATGTACTAATTCAGTGTTTGGGCATAAAGAATCCTCCATCTGATGTATGCTGTTAAAATGTGCTGTCTTTGTGCTCATTTGCCTCTTGCTGAGTTACCTAAAACAGGCTCCGGAGAGCAGCCAAGGGAGGGGCTCTTAGCTTGAGATCGGACTGGGAATTGCCCAGGTCCTTCTGTGCCCCCAGCTACCGAAGGGTGCAATTCTGCTCTCTCCGAGACCCAGATAATATCTTGAGGCCCTGCACGGGGCATAAAAGAGAGCGATTCCAGGGCTCGCTCATGGCCAGAGCTTGGGAGAAGGCACTCGGGGCCATCTGAGAACCGCAGGAAAACACAGGCAGATCAAGGCGATTTTACTCCTGCCTATCTTATCTATCCCCAAGTCATCTGTAACAGGAGCCCTTCAGCTGCAAGCAACAGGGATGACTTTGGGTAATTTGAACGTAAAAGGCATTGACTGAAGCTTCAGAGCAGCTCACAGCACTGAAGACGAGCCAATGGACCTTGACAAGAAAGGGAGCCAGGGTGGGTGTGGGAAGCAGGGACGGTCCTTTCCTGGAGCCAGACCTCGGGACAATTCAGCCTCTGCCCTCCAGTCACTTGACTCATGACTCAAATTAGAGAGAGGCTGGGTGGCTTGGCTGGGTCACGGGCCAACATTTAGGGCCAGATTGACAGTCTGCTAAGTCTTCCCCAGGGAAATCTTGGTGTTCTTCTCAGAGGAAGGGTATATAGAGGAGAGGCAAGCGAAACCAACATTTGTCCCCTGCACTCTGTTTATCCCAGGCTCCAGAGATTCTACAGAAAGCATTTTTCACAGCTGTCCACAGCCATGGGTGGCCCTAGGGCCCTTCAGAGCTAGTAGTAAAGTGGCCCCTGGAGAGGAAAGGACTCAGAGGTCACACACTGCCACGGAAGGGAAGCACCAGCTTAGAGGCCAGGGTGGAAAGTGGTTAGGTGTCTCTGGACAGGCATGGAGAGCCCCTTCTGGCAGGGGAGGGGCACCATGCAGTGCACATGCCACAGAAGGGAAGTGTGCAAGCAGGCCACGTGTAGGGACCAGTGGAGATGGGATTGCTGGAGGGTTGGTATCAGGAGTGAAGGGCTGGGATGGATCACCATGCTGCCCCTCTTTTTGAGGGAGAGGGTCTTGTATCGAAGCCCGGTGTTCCCCCTAAGACCTTGTGCCCTGGCGGTGTCTGTAGGGTGCGGGTTGCTTTTCAAGATTAGTGCTAGGCAAGATTGCCAGTATGGGATGAGCATTTCACATTCCTGGGTGATGCTTGTCTTCATTCAAGTAGAGAGGAGGTGGTGCCCTTTCTGTTGGGTCTCTTCTGAGCTGCCTCAGCGGGATGTGCAGGAGGGCGGATAGCCACTGAACTTGCTGTGTGGGGTGTAGGGCTCCCCTGGGAGTCAAGCTGTTGATTTCAGAGCCCTTGCTTAAGAGCAGACATGAGAAGAAAGAGGAGAAAGGGAAGAGTTAAGGACAACTCTCCTTCGCCATAGATACAGTCTAATAATGGTGTTAGAAATTTTCTGTCATCACATTTTAGGATGTAAATATAACCCTCCTGTGACTATCTCAATTTCTGTGGTCCTGGTATAATTCCATGATGCTGTTAGCTAAAATCAATGGTGTGGCAGAGCCGGCTTGTACTGGCTTGTGAGTGTGGACCCTGTGCATCTCCTCCCAACTTGGCGTTCAGTGACATCACCATGATAGCTGAGAACTGGGTGTGGTGGGTGCATTTACACCACAGACATTGGAAATGCTATAAAGCAGGAAGTTTTTAAAATTTTTTTCAGAGAGATGGCTGTTCAACACTTATCCATGTTATCACCGAATATAGTTCATTTTGAAGTAATGCTCTTTTATACCTAATACTCTCCCTCCCATGGAAGATGCCCTTTATTAATACAATAATACCTGATAATCATATAAATGTATAGTTAAGTGTGTTAGACCTGTTAACCTGCTGTTGTTGTCTGGTCTTTTCTCACCTCCTCCTCTCTCCGTGTCTGTGTTACTGGAAAGGATTACAAGTGTCAGTGGCCTGTTCAGTATAATGATTTCAGGACAGCACGTGGTTCAGTCATGGATCTCATCCTGCAGCGCAGGTTAGCAGGGACACTGTATTTCTGGGTGGGAGGAATCCCACTGTTAGTGCAGCATGTTTTCAACAGAGGAAGGTTTTGCAAATTTATAAACAAAGTGTTTGAAGCAGTGAGTATACTTAGAGGAGATGAGTTATTCTGGGGCAAAGTGCCCTGTTCAAAGAAACATCTCTTAGCTTTTCTATTTGAATCAGAGAGAAACAATTTATTTCTCTGGTCATAGATAATCAGCACATATGTAGAGAGGCTGTCCAGTTAGTATCTGTTATAACTTGCTTTTATTATCATAATGACTTTCAAGCTTAAATTCCTAGTACAAGACTAAAAACTGAAAAGAAGAGAATTCTTTAGAAAATGAGGTATCCTAAAACACCTAAGTCATTTGATATCTCTGAGGTGAAGTAATGAAAAAAGATACAGAGAAATGGGACAACTACAGCTACTTTGGACAGGTTCAATTACAGCGCTTACCAGTAGCACACGCGCGCATGCACGCGCACACACTCACACACACACACACACACACACACACAAAAGCCTACCATTATTTCAAGCCCTCAAAGGCTTTGCACAGAGAAAGCCCTAAGTGCTGAATCAGAATGTGGAACAACTTAAGCGTTGCTCTAAGAATAGAATATGTTTTGACTTATAGAAAAATTATCTCCACTTAGAGTGAATGGAAGATTCTAAACAGCAGGACTCCTTACCTCCAGTGGTAATGTCACAATTCAGCTGGCATTTATCGACCGTCTACTCTGTGCCCCACTCTGCGTTAGACACTCAGGACCACACACAATCCCGACACAGCCCTATATCTAGGTCGTTAGGAAAACAAGCCCACCAGTAAGTGGGAGGGAAAATACAAACTCAAAAACGAGGCGAAGAACTCATTGCCTTCCAGTCCACTAAATTTACACTCTACGTCTTCCTGTGGGCATGGGATGTTTCTGACTGTAGACCCCTCCTTTTTATATTAAAAAAAAATCATGTAAAATTGTATGCTTTTATTTCTTTAATTTTTTCTTGTAAATCGTGCTCTTTGTGGAACATGAAGAATCTTTAAAGAGGTATAAAGACAATAAGTCACTCGTAATCTCCCAGAGATAGTCACATTTTAGGGCATTTTTCTGGAATATTGTTTCTGTATATGTGAATACATAATAGTTTTTAAGTTGGAATCGTTTATATACCCAATTTTAACTCTAGCTTTTCCCTTAAAATTCTCATGAACATTTCTTCATGTCATTAAATATTGGACAAAAATTTTATTTTTAATTGTTTCATTTATATTTCATTAGATAGACATACTGTAATCCATTTATCATTTTTTTTTCTGTTGTTAGACTTTGAGGTCATTTCCGATTCCTGCTGTTATAACTCATGTGCTTTGATGTACATATCTATAGATATCTTTATATAAAGCCTTTCTGCACATTTCTGAATACATTCTTACCATATGGGCTTAGGAATAGGATTACTGAATCAAACAATTACAATAATTGTAATACTTTTGATAAATACTTCCAGATTGCTTTTTATAAGCATTCCCCAGTTTATATTCCCACTTTCAAGGATGTCAATATTCTTAAAATGTATGCTTTAGTGGTCGCATAACAGATACAAGTGGGGAAGTTGAGTTCTGAAAAAAAATATTTTCTAGTGATTAGCTTTTATGGAAGTGAAATATTGTCCTTGCTGTCCCCTGCTCAGTTTGCTCCAGCCACCATCACTGCCTGACTCGCGCCCTCCTCACATTCTGCTCTCTTTACACACTGCCCTCTTCAAGAGGCCATTCCGGAACCCTCTGACCACTCCTTACCCGGTTTATATTTTTCTTCTCACAGGCACTACTTGGTGTTAAACACGTATCGTTTACTTATCCATTGTCTCTGGCCCCCTGCCTGTGGGCTCCACGAGGGAGGGCAGGAAGCTCGTCTGGCTTCACCGAGGAAGGTGCCCAGCACAGAGAGTGCGTTCAGTAGACAGATGTCAAGTGGATGCCCCCAAATACTTGAACAGTTTTGGCTGCTTTTATGTTGTGTGGTTTTATTCCTTCACGAAGCTAGAGTGTGATGTTACCTAAGAAGCAACTCTCAGGTGCTTAGCCCACCATTGGTAGGTCAACGTCGGCCGGCTCAAGCTTCTTCCGCCATAAATTATGTCAACTGTACAACTGCACGGGTAAGCATAATGCACTTGGTCGGCATCAGCAAAATACAGACACAAATTTAGGTTTACTTGACCTCTCATTTTTCATATTTGGGGCTCTGAATTAAACTCGGATAGCATTTATTTCACATTGCAAGCCACTTGTGTTTATAGCGCTTTCCAAATCAGATTTGTTTTGGCCATTACATTGCTAACCACAGATTTTTCTAGGAAGTTCAAGCAGTGGATGAGTCTGCACTAGTTGGGACTCGTTTAGTCTTCCCAATTTCTTGTGATAATGCTTTAGAATTGGAAGGTGACTAGAATGCACCGGAGGGTGGGACGGTTGGGCCATAGCCCCTGGTTGTCAGTAACCCCTGCGGCTTTGGTTGGAAGGAGTGGCGGGGTGGAGGGAATGGGGAGAGCGGAAGCTGCCTCCTTTTACGGATCCAGGCAGCGACAGAGAAACGGGCTGGAATCCTGGTTGCCAGGATTGGGCCACCCCTTGGCCTCCCTGTGAGGTGGTTTAAAGGGCTGGCTCATCCCGCCCACCCCCTCATACTTTGCCTCCGGCAGGGGAAGACCGCCCTCTTTCCCCAAGCATGTCTTTCCGGGCCGAGGCCGCGCACCTGTCGGTGCTGGCCACGGTCGCACGTGCTGATACGGGGGCTGCGGCACTGCACGTGGTGGTGCTTTCATCCCTGTTCCGCGCTTTGCCCTGGAAACTATTTCACTGAGCAAATGTAAGGAGTCTTCCGATGGGCGGGATTTGGTTAACTCCCCACCCGCATTTATGTAGGCGAGCCACGCTTCCCCATTGCCTCCTGGCACTTTTTACTGTAAAAGCATCCTGGTTTGGGTGATAAATTATATATTTAAGTACTGATGACCTCTAGAGGCCACAGTTCAAATTCCTTATTACCTTTTTTAAGCTTCTGTATTCCACGTGCCTCCATGGCCCTCCATGACCCTCCATGGCCTCAGGTAATACGTAAGTAACGCCCTCACTATACCTGATCCCACTGAGACCATTATCCTTCCAATCCAGTTCTCTGCATTTAGAGGGCATGGTTATACCCCAGAGAGGGCTGGGGTGACGTAGTGGGAAACTTATTGCAAAAATCGATTGAGGAAGATTGGAAGCCCTGTCCTCAGGGAGCCACGTGACTCTGGCAGCTTCTGCCCTGTGTGCTAATGAGATGCACGGAGGGCGGTGGTTTAAAAAAAAAAAAGTTGAACTCAGAAACAGAAGAATGGTGGCTGCGAGGGGCTGGGGGAGGGTAGTAAAAAGGTACAAACTTTCAGTTATAAGATGAATAAATTCTGGAGATCTAAAGTAGAGTATGGCAACTATAGTTAACAATATTCTATTATTGTATTACTTGAAAGTTGTGAAGAGATCTTAAGTGTTCTCAGCATCAGAGGAAGAGGTGATGGATGGAGCGATGGATGTGTTAATGAACTTGATTGTGGTGGTCATTTCACAGTGTATACTTAACATCACAAAATCATCACATTGTATACTTTAAATATGTACAATTTTTAAAGATTTTTGAGTTTTATTGAAATCTTACATGAAGGAAAAATTGGAAATACAGCCACATCAAAGAACAAATTGTCACTGCCTTGAAGTTTAAGCCAAACACGTTTTGTAGGGAAGATTTCAAAAAGGTGTGAAGTAATAACAATTTAAAAACACAGCCTATTCTAGGAACGCAAAATGTAACAATCATATGTTATTTTCAACACAAGAAAAATTCGTTTGCTTTAATTTCTTGTAACGACTAAGACAAAGCCCTAACTTGTGTTTTTATTTACAGCGCACTCCATACCCTTTGTAAGCTATCTCAAATCCAAAAAATGAAACTGACAAAAACCGAAGGTTCCTCAGAATCGTGATTTAACAGTGTGTTCAGCTTATTTTGAAGCTGAAGTGAAGCCTGAAACAATAAAAGCATTGCAATCCCCAGAATAAGGGGTCACTGCAAGACCAACAATGTCCAACAGCGTTGATGAAAAGAGGAGAAATAAAACAACTTGAGTATGTACGCAAGAGTGATTTCTTCAGCTCAATACAAATGGGCAGCAAACTGCTACTTAAAAATGGGACCATTAAGCCAATTTGTTTTGAAGAATGTAGTAGATCTAGAGCCAGTCGTGTCTTGCCAATACCATTTTCAAGCCCTCGCTTGTCTGTTCCCACTGATGCCCATAAATATCCTGATAACATTCCTGGTTTTCATTTTTGTGATGGTAGTTACCAGAAAACTCACCACCTAGCTGAAACGGCTGCTGAGCAATGGGTGGGGAGCCCCAGTTCTGTTGGTTGTTGGTCTGACGGTGCTTGGAATCAGCTGGATGTACCCATCTGCCTTTCTCTTGCTTCCTACTTGGTCCCCCCAATTGCCCCGAGCTCCACAGGAACCACGGCCTCTCTGCTATTGTGCAGGACCCCTCTGCCACCCCAAAAGCCTCTTGGTGTTTGCAAAAGTGCCCCCTCTGTGAATGGCAAGCTTTACCTCTTGGAGGTGGTGCTCCCTGCCCCCTCGGTGGTGAGGGGAGAGCCCCTCCCCTTCCTCCTCCTCTTCTCTTACTGCATAGCCATCATCAGAGCCGTGGTAGGGACCCTCATAGCCTCCACGATAGTCGTGATAATCACGACCATAGTACTCATCCTAGTGATCTTCATAGCCTTAGTAATCTGGAGGGTAAGCCATGCCCCCTCGCCCCCGCCCCCCCGGACCCTGACCTCTCATCACCTCCAGGTGCAGTGCTTCTGGAAGCCTGTCCAGCAGCTTGGCACTCCTCCCTTTTCCTGTCTGATGGCCTGGCTAAGACCTTCAGTTTCCTCCCCTTCTATTTCTTTGCCATTCATTTCGCCCACGGCCTTAACCAGCTGCTCCTCTGTCCGAAAGTGAACAAATGCATCATCTTTCAGCTTCTTCACCCTTTCGAGTTTTCCAAATTCAGAAAATGACTTTTCCAGTGTTTCTTCTGTCATGGCGATAGCCAAGTTTCTCACAAATAAAACTTGCACTTCAGCCATGGCTCGTGGGTCGGGTTCCGCCGCAGGGTCAGCGCACTCCACTATAGCTGCATTCCCCATGCTTTTCCTTTCCGTTCATCGGCCGGCGCCTGGCTGGCGCTGCTGACTCGTGAGCCTCGTAGCCAAGGGCGCAGATTGCCCGGTTCTTCTTTTTGTCATCGGGTTGATCATAGAGAATAACGTCTACCAAACCCTCTGTTAAACCTGTGACTTTACTGAGTTCTTCCAGAATGTTTCCTTTAGTTTTATTCTTCAGAACTGTTGATCCAACAAAAAGCGTTTTGTTTGCTGTGGAAAGGCACACTCGGAGGTGTTTACCAGGGTGAATTGCGTAGCTGTCACTCCGTTGAACGGCTTCCTGTGCAGCTTCCTTTCCACAGCACGTGCTAAATGCGTAAGCCCCGTTCTGACCGGA
>PVJD01017567.1:0-17116 GCA_004026545.1 Mormoops blainvillei | reverse complement strand
AAGTTGAATTGTGGACACTATACTGCGTGGCTTGAATTATTCTGAAAATTCTCTAGTGCACTATGTACCCAAATTTCACCATCGTGAAATAAATCCCTGGAGTCCGGTGATTCCTGTAACTTTCCCTCTGGCTCATTTCTCTCTCCTCTCTCTCTTTTTTATATCAGTTAATCAGATTTCTTTTAATTTTGTAACAGATTTTCTTCAAGCTTTTCTTTCATAAAGTTACTATCAGTATTTTTCTCCCATCTTCTATAGATATGTAGTAAATTGGAAAACAAACAATTATTTGTTTAGCCCCCATGATTTTCAAAGTGCGGTTTAAAACCCACCGGTAGCAAAACCTCCTGGGATATTGCTAAATACGCAGGTTCCTGGGTCCACATTACAAATGAATTTATTAGAATCTCTGGGGTAGGGCTCGGGAAGATATATTTTACCTAAAAAAAACAAAAAACAAAAAACAAAACACCCCCCCCCCCAAAAAAAAACAAAAAAAAAACTCTGTGGTTGATTCTTAAGAGAACTACTGAGTTAGGAAAGATTTTCTGGGGCAGAGGAAAGAGGACCTGCATTTTTTTTCTCTTCTAGCTTTGTATTACTAGAAGAGCTATTAATATATTGCTGACTTGGATACTTGCTCAACTGCCTATATAACTTTACCTATATAAATTTAGTTGAAAAGTAACATTTCAACCAGCTTCCTTAACTTATTTTCTAATTCCTCGTGTCCTATTCTTGACCCTTGTTATGAAATAAACTGCGTTTTCCCCAATTCATATGTTGAAACCCTAACTCCCCTTACAAGGTAATTAAGGTTAAATGAAGTTATCAGGGTGGGGTCCAAGTCCTCTAAGACCAGTGCCCTTCTAAGAAAAGGAAGTGGCCCTGGCCAGGTAGTTCAGGTGGTCAGAGCGTCGTCATCCTGACAGGCCAAGGTTGCGGGTTCAGTTCTGAATCAGGGCACATCCAATAGTTAACCAATGAAGGCATAAAGGAGTGGAGCAACAAATCATTGTTTCTCCCTTTCCTTCTCTCTCTCCCTCTCTCTCTCTTTCTCCCCCTGTGCACACAGAGTAAAGGCCATGTGAAGACACAGAAAGAGGGTGGCTGTCTGCAAGCCAGGAAGAAACGCATCACCAGAAACCAACCTCGCTGGCACTTCGATCTTGGACTTCTAGCCTCCAGAACTCTGACAAAACAAACTTCTGATGTATAAGCCAGCCAGTCTGTGTTTTCTGTTACGGCAGCTCAAGCAGACTACTATAGCCCTTTTTAACAAAACTGTCCAGCCTACAAGAACATAGGGCAAGGAAAGACCTATGAACCTCACACCCACCTGTGGGAGTTGACACTTGAGAAGGAGCCTTCTATGGTCAAACTCACATGACTGCCTTGAGAAAGGGGCTTCCTAATTTTCACTACATAAGAGCTACACTTTATAGAAGTCTACCAACTACCCTCTGTATGGGGAATTTGGAAATGAGGAGGCAGGCTCCTGATCTACTTCTGTTTGGTGTGTAGCTACCGTACACATGCAGTAAATGTAAATGGGCAAAACTGTTCCAGAGGAGGAAGGGCAATTAAGAGGGGTAGGCACAGACACAGCTAAGTGGGGAGAAGTGTTTTGCATGAGCCTTTGTGTCAGACTTTAATTAGTGTCTATAAAGCTATAGACATAAATTTCCTTATGCTTTCAGAAATGTTCAACGTTTCTTATGTTCTGAGACTCTATGGTTTCCTTGCCATAAAAAATGTGACACATTCTCCAGAAACATCTTTCTGAGGTGAGGTTCTTTCTAGGTCAAAAGAAGACTATCGTTTTCTGGAACTTGAGCTCTCAGTTTGACTAGGCTGATGGAAAGCTTAAGGGGCTCCTTCTTGTACAGGGGGCGCCTTTCCTTGGAATGGATTTCTACTTTCGCTACTTGCTGCTGGTTAAGATTGCTGCTTCTTAACTGTGGGGAAGTCACAAAGCTTGAATTTACTTGAGTGCATTTGAGTGGTGGTTAATATTTCAGTTTTGCTTTGTCTGCTTTTTTCACCCCAAATTTTGAATATAAGAATGAGTGACAGTTGAAGTTTGTTAGGGTTCTCAGGGTTCTGAAGTGACTGCCTAGAATAAGCCACGCTCTTTGTGTCACCAAGACTTCTGCCAAGGGAAGATGCCTACCTTTTATACATATACACACACACACATACACTTGACACTAACTTAGAGAGGGTATCTGCTTTCTTGGCATCTGCCGGTAGTGTATACTAAACACTATAAAATTATCAGATACTTTGGTAACACTCTGACCCCTTGAATATCCACATAAAAAAAATCTACATTAAAATTCATACCATTTTGCATTCAGATCTATGATAGTGGCCTGAAGTCATCTTTGTTACATAATAGAGAAGTAAATCTTTTCACAGAAAGCAAGAATTTGATTGTTCAAAGAGATCCATAATCCAAATAGAAATTGTTCCATCCAGAAGCATAACCATTAAGCTTAGAAAATGGTTCGCTAAACATTCTTCCATATCCACACACTCAAAGCTACAGTTAGTGAAGTTATAGAACCTAAATTACCTAGTAGTAAAAGTAATTTCTTATCAAGAGCTACAGATAGTTTTTTGTCCCGAAGGAGAATTGCAAGGAGACTGTAACAAAGGAAGACAAAACTGGACAAGTTATGATCATGATTACCTTTTCCATGTCAGAAATTACCCAGGTGATATGTGAAGTCAAGCCCTCAGTTGAATCTCAAGCCATGGCTGGAACTCCTGGGCTGGGCTGCTCCCTCCTGATCCCCGTAAGGGACACTGCCTGCTCTTTCCACTGAAAGTATCTGTATTTAGTCTCTTTTGGACATATTCTTATTCTGGAATGATTCTTACGCATTATCACTGTCTTGGCAGTCAAAGAGTTTTATCTCATTTCCCTAAAATAATTGTTGTATAAACATAGTTTGAATGAAAAATTCCTTATGTGCCTTTAAGGAAATTTAAGCAAATAACTTGAGTAATGGTTATTTTCTCTTTGAGTAAAAGATTTGCTAAACCAAGTCCAGGCTACCACTTAAGAGATATAATGCCTAAGTCAGCATAAAGCCCAAATAAGCACACAAAGAAGAAAACAAATGACACCAAAATCAACCACCAAACACCAAGATTTTTAATAAGACGCATATGTGCCATATAAAACTATCTAGAGAATTGTTTAGTGCACACCTATATGCATTTCCTTTTTATTTTTGTCAAATAGAACTACTGATTCCTACAAAAGGCGGCCCCAACTGTGACCTGGGAACCATAAGAAGCCCTACTAAAAATGCTTAAAGTCTCTCACAACTCAGTAAAAAAAACAAAAAAAACACAACAAAAAAAGCCAAAGAATTTAAATAGACATTTTTTCTAAATACATACATACATACAAGTGGCCAATAAGCACATGAACAGATGTTCAACATCTTTAATCATTAGTGAAGTGCAAACCATAATGAGATAAAACTTCATCTCCACTGGAATAGCTATAGTCAAAAAGACTGGTAAGGGTTGGCAAGGATGTGGAGAAGTCAGAACCTTTATATATCACTGGTGAGAATGCACAATGGTGTGGCTGCTTTGGAAAATAATCCTCAAAGAGTTAAACATTTGTTCCAGATGACACAGCAATTCCACTCCTAGGTATATGCCCAAGAGAAATGAAAACATATGCCCACACAAAAACTTGTATGTGAAAGTTCACAGCAGCATTATTCATAATAGCAAAAGTGGAAACAACCCAAATGTCCACCAACTGATGAAAAAAGAAAATGTGGTACATCCATACAATTAATTATTACTGTTTAGCCATAAAAAGGAATGAGGTGCAACATGCCACAACATGGGGGAACTTGAAAAACATTAAGCTATGTGAAAGAAGTCAGTCAAAATACCACATTTCGTATGCATCCATTGATATGAAATTTCCAGAATAAGCAAATCTATGGATCTATGGGGACAGAAAGTAGATTAGTGGTTGCCTGGGGCTGTGGGTGTTGGGGTGGGAGAAGTGGAGGCTGACTGCTAACACATCTGGGGACTTTTGGGAGGGGATAAAAATGGTCTGACGTTAATTGTGGCGATGGCCGCACAACTCTGTGAGTATACTAAAACCATTAGATTATACACTTTAAGAGAGTGAATTGAATGGTATGTAAATTACATTTCAATAAAGTGCTTAATATGAATCCACTATGGTTTTTCTAACTTCTCCAATTGCTGACATGGGTAAATCAAGAGGATGGAACAGACTGCAGGACTGGTCAAAGGTGGATAAAATGGGTGCTGTCGGTAGAAACATTATGCCTATTAGATCAGCACTTGGGACTCAGGCTGTGGGAATCCAGCTCTAGAATGAACATATTGTATGGAATTCGGAGTCTTAACAAGTGAACGGAAAGGTAATGGGCCCTGACTGGCGTGGCTCAGTGGGTTGAGTGCCGGCCTGTGAACCAAAGGGACGCCATTTCGATTCCCAGTCAGGGCACATGCCTGGGTTGCGGGCCAGGTCCCCAGCTGGGGACGTGCACGAGAGGCAACCACGCATTGATGTTTCTCTCCCTCTCTTTCTCCCTCCCTTCCCCTCTCTCTAAAAGTAAATAAATACAATCTTTAAAAAAAGACAGTTATGTACAAATAGAACCATTCCTATAAAAATAAAAACTATTGATTAAGTATTCACAGCCAGGTACTATGTTATGTTATACGCATATCCTTCCAATACTCAGAACTGCCTTCATGAGGTGGGTATTATTATGTACATTTTACAGATAAGCAGTCTGAAAATAGGTTAAATACATTACCAAAGGAAAGTCAGCTTGTTAAGTGGTCAAGGTGGGGCTTGATCTGCATCTGTCTAACTGTTAGAAGACTATGCAGTAGAACCGTTTAAGATATTTGCATTACAACATAACCTTTTTATTTGTACCTCCTACTATGCCATGTTCTCTCTCTCATTCATATATCTGTATCTGTATCTATATTTATATCTACTAGCTTGACTGTGTAGTGCCTGTCTACAAACGTCATTTTGGAGTGAACACTTGTGAAAACCTTAAGACAGGTAGATTACAGGAATTGTCACTGACAATAGTGGTACAGTTGTCATGGAAACCAATCCACCAAATTGGTCTGTGCTATGAGGCACACACTTTCACCTCTCTAATACACCAGTATTGGCTGGGATCCCTCGTAGTGTCAATGAGCCCTTGTCCATGCATAAGAGGTAGAAAGTGCTGAGGTCCTAGTGTGCATCTTTAAGGCATTGAAATTTTTTCTTCAAAGTTTCCCTTTCATACAGATTATACATTCCCTCTCTCAATCTCTTCCATTTGCCTATGATGTCTGGTGCGGCTGGTTTTGAAGGGTGCTAAAAATCTGGGCCAGACGGTGGACTGGCGCTTTGTTCTAAGCAGGATTGATAAATATGACTATTTTCTTCTTTTGGCAAAAAATTGACCTTCCTAACCCAATAATTCCTCACTCAGTGCCAGACTGTGAAATTGATGACTGTCCCACCCCTGTCCTCACATACAAAATAGACCTATGTCTGATAAAAACACATCTAAGAAGTCACTGTACAGAACACTTAAAGGTGGAACCCAACAATACACACGTTGGCTGTAGATACACACACACACACACACACACACACGCATCTGTCTGTCCACATTTTTCAACAATGCCTCTACATTTTAAAGGACTCGTTCTTCTTTAATATTGGTGCTTTCTCTCTTTCTCCTCTTCTCCATTTCACTGGTCTCATCTGTCTGCAGAGGCACCTGAAGGCGCATAAGGCAGGGAAGTGAAACCGACTGTAATTCTTCAGTTCACTTCTCTGCAGCCTCCAGTGAGCCAGTCTCCATACGGTGGCCCAGCTGAGCTGAGGAAGCTCAGAGTCCCTGGGCAGGGGCAATTTACCAACCCGCTCGCAGGCGCCCTGGGAGCTGAGACCCAGGCATATGTATGTGGGAGGGGCTCCGGGAGCAGCAGAAAAGGAAGCCTCTAAGCTTGAGTTAATGAGGTTAAAAAGAAGAGGGGCCCTCTTCTATGAAAGGAAGAATTGGAAGACTTTAATAGCTAAAAAAGCCTTCATTTTCCTTTTAAAGAATTAAATATAAATTGCAGACAGCAGTGAGAAATTCTAATTTTCCCACTTCCTTCTGATGCCCTTGTGTTCACGTTTGGGGTCCCTTCAACCTCATCGTCTTATGCATTCTGTGCATTAAGTGGAATCGCAGCTATGTTCAAAATTTTTCTTGATATGAAAAAGTGTATTCAGGTCCATTTTGCTTAATGTATCTTTTAAAATTAATAAAAAATTAATTTTAAAGAGCATTTTCTGTTTATATAGTTTTTTTTCTTAGCTGATTGTTACCAAAATGCCAGTGAGTAGAACTATAATTATTTAACCCATTTCACTGATGTAGGACTCAGCCAAAGTGGAGGTAGAACAGACATTTAGGTTTATGACTTCAAAGGCAGCAGTGTTTCCACCACGGTATTGCCTGTTTTCTCAGTTCAGATAAAAAAAATGTTGAATTTTGCACTATAGGATTCATCCTTGGAATGGACAATCCTTCACAGAGCCTACAACTTACGCCATGATTTGGACAACACTTCCTGCTCAATCTCTAACCACATGCACCTCCTTTCAGTTCCTGGAAGGCACCAAACCCTTTTTCTGCCTAGATGCTCATGCACATTCTGGTCTCTCAGCTTGTGCTTCCCCCAGTTTTTTCTGGGGGGAGACTCTGTCTTCCCCCTAGCCCCGTTACCTGGGTATCTCGTCTTTCAAGGCTCATCTTAACCTCTTCTGTAGGGAAAGTCTCCTTTGGCCACTCTGACAAGGTCGCAGCGCTCTGAGATACTGCCTCCCAGCACATCGCATGTTTCCAATCTATAGCATGTGTTACCACTCTGGTTAACTTGCGTAATTATTTCCTCTTCTTCCTTACACTGTAAAGTACATGACGCCAGGGACATGTCCATCTTAATTCAGCTCTGTCTGTCAGAACCTAGCACAGGGCTTGGAGCATTACACATACTCGATACAAATTTGGGGGCTATTCCATAGCAGAACTTCTTGTCAGTAGTAAATCGCAATGCCACATCCCAAGTTCCCACTGTGGGCATAACGTGGTCATGGGCATGGGTTTAGAAAAGCTGCCTAAGGTTGTGAAGGTCCTCTTTTTCTCAGTTCTGCTCTTGGTTCCAATTATACTAGGAATTAAAATGATTTTACAAAGAATGCTGTAATATTTTCATTTCCTCTTGTTGGCAGTCCCCCTTTGAACCCTGACACTTCTGAAAATACTGCATTCAGCCCAAGAACAAAGAGCTTTCTATTACACATCTTGATTAACTCATTACAAATACGTAATTATTGAACTGAATCAAATTATAGGAACGAAGTTACCATGATTGACCTTTTTTTCTTTTGGAAACATTTTTTTTTCTTTTGAGGGCTGTGTTTTCTTTGTAATGGAACTCCATGTTTAACTCTGTAAATTATATAAGCTGGGTATAAAGTGATTTAAATGCTTCTAAATTTGTAATTATTTGTCCAACACTTATTCTCCAAGTTCGAGAATTTCTTTGCCCATCGTTCTCTAACTGCTAGTTCTTTTTCTTTTTTTAGATGGCTTATCTCTTAATAATTTCTCTTGAATTCCCATATTTTTTGCCTTTTCCGTAGTGTCTGTTTTTCTTTTCATTTTCTTGTGATTTATTTTCTTTCTTCACATCATACATAGTTGCTATTTTCATTTCTTTACTGTGGCAGACTTACTCTAGTACCTTTCTGCTTCTAATGTTGCAAATAGTTCTAACCCTATTTTCATTAATATTAATTCTGATGTTTACAGTAAAATGGATATATTCACTGTGTCATCTATGTTACAACTGAGAGCCCTTTCCCTGGTTAACTCACTCTCCTGCCCCCATCACGATAATGTTAATTTGTTTTTTTGTTTGTTTGTTTGTTTTAAAGCAGTCATCAGTAACTCATGCATGATGAATTATCTTGGAAGTCAATGGAAAGGACATGACAATAAATATATTTTCTGAAATTCTAAATGAATAACAGGAAGCATAAACACTTATGGCACAGCAATGGTTAAAATAGCTTTCTTGAAACAAAATATAAACAGAATAAATTTCCAGTTAATCTTGTTTATGTTTTTAAAATTTACAGTCATTTTGGTAACTCTGGCTGCTACCTGTTGTATTCGCCACCTGTAAGTCCCCCTCACACAAATAGCTTTCTACTGTCCTCACAGGAATGAAATTAATATCACTCTAGTACTCCAGCACACAGAAATCTAGGGGTGGAGGGAGAACGTTTTGGTTTAAATAGAAGTTTCAAGGCTTTGTCTTGGTTTGTTTTACTTTCATAATCTTTTTTTTTCCTGGTTAGAGTGCAAGTTCTTATTTTTATTGATTTATTTAAAATATATTGGCCCATTCTATTTTTTAGTAAGTCGCTATCATAGGGACAAAACTCAGCAAGTTCGTTATTTAACCCCTTAATCTCAGAACTAATAACTAATTATGGTAGGCCAGGGTGAAAGAATTTCGGTTTTCTTCTCACACTGAACTGAGCCAGATCCTAGAGTGTTGACCTCAATTGTGTTTAAGACAAATATTGATTCATCTTGAACTTACATTTTTGGATCAAGATCAGGCAGTGAGTTAAGTGCTTTGATTACAAATATTGACAGCAGTCATGTCTAGTGGGGGAGATAAACACACAGGCCAAACCGCCAATAGCATGACTGCTCCTCCAGACTGACCCACTTGGACAAAGCAGGGGGCTTCTACAGACATACTGTGCTCAGTCCAGCTGATTCACTTAGAGGTCAGGAGCGCTGACAACACATGCCCTTTGATTAAAGCAGCTGGAAATACAGGCTGGCATTTAGAAAAATAATGGATCGCATGTTCATTATATGCCTAGATTAGTTTGCTGAATATATGCATGTCAATCAAAGAAAGCAGTGTGTTAAATGTACTTGACTACTCTGATTTCCAACTAGAAATTATTAAAATACCATAGAAATAATATTTAACCCTCTTCTGAATAATGACCAATCTATTATACTTGGTTCTATATCTAAGCATCTATATGTTTGAAAAAACGAGCAACTCATTCACTGTTTTAATTAATCAGTATTTACCTCCCTGGAATTACTATTTAAATTCTTAAGTCTTATTATGGGAAGTTGAAATTCTAACTTGGCATGGTAGATTTATTTAGGTTTGAATTCTCTCCAAGTGTAGGGAGAAAGATCATTGGGACTCTTTCCACTAGAAAAAGGACAAAATTTTGTGTCCATTTTGTTTAGTGATGGCACCCAAGTGCCAAGAACAGGGGTTAGCAAACTTTGAAAAAAAGGAAAAAAATCCAGCCTGCCCCCCGTTTTTATGTAGCACACACAAACAGGATGGTTTTTACTTTCTTAAGTGGTTGGAAAAAATCAAAAGGAGAATAATATTTCATGACATGTGAAACTTACATGAAATTTTGTGTACACAAATGACATTTTATTGTCACATAGCCATGCCCATTCATTAATGTATTTCCATGACTGTTTTTGTGCTACGAGGGAAGAGTGATTACAGCGGAGATCACGTGATAACCTGTCTCCCCAACCTCTCAAGCCAAAAATAATTACTATTTGGCCGTTTATAGGAAAAAAATGTCAGCCCCAGGCCTAGAACAATACCTTTCCTTAACTCCTTTTAAAGTCAGGTACATTAATATTTAACCCTCACAAGTTTCTTTCTAAAAAGAAAGTCTTAAGTCTATATATAACTCTAAGAACAATCACAAGATTATACCCTAGCAAGGAGAAGCTCATAGTAAGAAGCGGAACATCATGAATGAGAACAGAGGCTCAAGAGCCACACTCCCTGGACTCAGGTTTTGGCTCCACTACTTAGCAGCTGTGCAATTATTGGCAAAATGCTTAACTTCTCTGTGCATCAGTCTTCCCATCTATAGAATGAAGCTTATGACAGTACCCATCACTTAGAGCTATTATGAGCATTAAGTGGATTAGCATATAAAGTGTCTAGAATATCACCTGGTATGACGTATAACTGTTCTAAATAAAGTAACATTTTTTACTGCATTTTTATGTCAAGGAAATTGAGGTACTTAGAAATGAGTTAAGATAATAAGTAAACCTCAACATGTTCAATATGGGAAAAAATAAAAGCAAAATTAAAATGTGAACATGTCCACTTTTGTCAGTATGTCCTCTAAGCCAATACAGTGTATTAATTTCTACTCTAATTGCCCTTTGATTGTGGGAAATAACTATGTGTCTCTCAAACCTGTGGTATATGAGATAATTTTGTAATCAACGGTCCTGTTTCATATAATAAATAAATTGTATTCTGAATGGTTGAGTAATTCTGATACAAAATCTAACTACCTAACAACTTCTAATCTGAGGGTGTCAAATTGGTATAAAGTGAAGTAACAATTTAAAGAATGCTTAGAGACAAGATTAGGGTGTTTTGTTAGGGTTGTTATTCAGTTCTCAGAAAAAGAGCCAATAGAAAATATTGTATTACATTTAGAGCAACACTTTCTAAACACCCAAGACAGAAATAAAACTGTGTGTTAGAAAATCTAATGGTTTTTTAATAATTGCAGGTCATTTTAACAAATAGATAATCAGTACTCCTGATGTTTAAATAGAATTTTACATTAATTTATGTGAAATCTTTAAATAGGCTATGTTTTGTAGAAAGTGGAATCTTTATAAGGTAGTCTTCTATCTTCTGTAAAATATAGTATCTGGAAAACTATATACTAATACAGAACTCTACATGCGACTGTAACAGCTGGTGGTTAAATGTTTTTAAAAATGTAATCATTCTCATGAATGCATTTCTACTACAGGTGTTTTCCTGGAGGAGGGTCAATGGATTTTTTGTCATGTACAATGGTAATGTAGATTGAGAAGGATATTGGTGAAGTGCAATGATGAGGCTTTTTTATTTTATAATCTTAATTCCTTCAGCTTTCAATAAGCATTTCTTTAACTGGTACATTTTGTGAGATGCAATGAAAACGTAAGAGAGAAGTTAATTAGTCCAGTCCTATTTGATTTACTTGGGACAATTACTGAATTATGCATTAAAATTACAAAAATACAAATCAAAAAGAAACTTTGGGTTACTTGAGATAAACTTAAGACTACTAAGTCTTCTGATGTTTACTTCTTAATGTTCTAAACATTGTATGTCATATCCCTTTATTAAATTAAATTTTCATGCTTTAGAAGTTCTTAATACTGACTTTTCCAAAACTTTTTCAATAACTTATTTCTTAAGTTTTGTATTTCTTACAATAAAACAAAATGGTAACAACAAAGAAACAAGACTTCAAAATATTTTAACTTTTGCCTACTCAAGTCTTGTTGTTTTAAATTAGTTATGCATACATTTGAATATATGAAAATAAGTCTCTTATTTTTAAATTTATTGTCTTTAGTGCTTAGCTTGCTAAAATGATATATGGATCTGAGCATAAATGACACACTTAGAAAAAAATGAAGCAACTAAAGCAAAAATTAAAAATTGATTTAGGTATTTATAAAATCTTTATGCTTGGGTTGCTTTATCTTTCTGGACTTAATAAAAATTTAAAATTATTTAATATTTATGAACATGTTTAAATTTTATTATATTAATAGACCTATTTTCTATAGATAATATATTCTTAACAAGTAAATTTTCTTTGAAGTTATTCTATTTGTTTATATTTTGTTCTTATTTCAACTGACTGCTCAATTTTAATTTTCCAACCCCTCTGAATTTGAGGAACTTTTTAATATTTGGACTTTAAGAACTACAGGTAAATAAAAAGTAATAAATACAATGAATGTCCTTCCATTCAATTGTCTTCAATAAAAGTGATGCAATTGCAAAAACAATTGTTTAACACATTTCTCTCTCTGCTGAATTACATGTAAGGCTGGAAGAATATTTCTACATTATGCTGATTCTATAAAAAAAAAGTCTGATATAAAGCTATTGATTGCTACATTAAAGTTAAGAACTTGATGATTATTCTTGCCTTCTTTCTGTGAATTAACATTAGAATGACATCATTAGTCCCTAAAAATTAAATTGATATAGTTATCAATAATGTAACGAAACCTAAAGTATGTTAATTTGATATCAACAATAGGTTCACATGAACTATTTTCTGTATCTTCCACTTTTAAAGGAAAATACAGTTTCCTCCTATGCAGAAGTATCAGATTCTTGCAGCATCCATGACACTTGTAACCATTCAGTGGTCAGACACCACCACATATCCTCTAAATGATATGGCCTAGTGAAGCTGGAAGGTGTCGACACGGGGCCAGGCAGCCTAGTGTTTCAGCCATCCACCAGGGCAGAGCCAGCAGGCCCTGGCTGGCGTGCTGGGTCCAGACTAAGGTGGGAAACAGATTTTACATTCTGAAGTCAACTCTTGTAACACTGAACCCTGAGACATGCTTATTCAATGCAAGTACACAGAGAGCTTCAGAAATTATTTATTGGGTCAAATTTATAATGCTCACTTCCAAAAGGTATTCTTAAAACAAGTTAAATCTTAATTTTATCATCCTTCTGGGTTTCTGAATTTATACTAGATAACACACATTTTTAAAAATATGAACAAATGTATGTCCAGAACCACAACTATGTTGTTTGAATCTTTGATATGTATTTCCTGTGCTAACTTAAGTATATTTGTAGGTTATTCAGAAGTTACAATGGTTGAATAACAGAATATTAATCACCAATGCCCATTGTGTGGTGACACTGGCCCATCACACTAAGCTTACCATTTTGATCTTTAGACAAATGAAAAACCCTTATAAAATAAATATACATTCCACATTCTTGTTCTCACTTGAACTCTGTGTTCATTATTCAGGCACACAGGGATTGGGATTCTTCCTTGTGCCATTGTCTTACTATCATCTTTTGACACCACAATTTATTAACTCATCTCTCACAAACATTAGAAAAAATCAACTTACAAGGTTCCTAAGTTCAAGGTTTCCCATGCCTCCTGTGGGCCTCACCTGGACACCAGTGCTGCCTGAGCAGCTATAGAGAAAATCTTCCATTTCTTGAAAGTTTCGTCATCTAGGTCTAGTGGAAGCATCACGATGGGAAAAATAAACATTTAGTTCCACAAGGTTGCCCAAGGTGGACCCAATCCTTTAGACATTCTTTTAACTGGGAAGATGCCATAATGGATTTTTAAAGCATGTACCTTCTAACGAAACATTTCAGTGGGTTAGACTTGGGTAGCCTGCCTGGCCTCTGTGATCATACTGTTTTGTCATGAGAAACTGAAAAGATACTGCTTCTCTTTTTCAAAAAGAGAAAGTCCCTTTATTCTTGGGCTTATTGAAAAGAGTTTTAAAATTGGAACCAGTAAAACATGATGGTCAAATCCTAAAGTCTTTCTCTTTAAAAAAAAATCTCAACAGCGTTTTAAAAAGGCACCCTTTCTCTCCCCTTTGACATGAAATCCTGTTTGCAATACACACAAGAGACAGATTCCAAATAACAATAACAGTCACAACAACAACTCTCCAACTTCTTTGTGACTTCTGAGCAGGCACATGGATCTGAGAAGCTAGATGTTTTCCTTCTTAATTTTCAACCTGCTCCCCTTTGAGATGGGAGCCACGAGGCTGGATTCAACTCTGACACCCTGAAACCTCTTGCTTTGCTCTCCTTTGAAAGTGAAAAGGAAAGACTTCCCATAAGGTAGAAAAGTTTGCCAGGGTATGGGATGCCAGAATTTCCAGTAGAGACCCTAATAGACGAAGCATTTTGGAGCTCTAACCTCTAAAGTGAGCAGACCTCATGCACGAAAAAACCCAGAAAACAAGTTGAGCTTCTGACAGAAAGAATGAAAGCTTTCCTCTCCAGCAGGCCAAGTGCTTCTGCTCGCCAAAGGCAGAAAAGGGGTGAAGGGCGGTGGGAACTTCTCAAGGCAGAATCCACTTCCGTACAAGCTCATTTCGTTTTGGAGGGAGGACTGGACACAGAGGATTCCAAATCTGCACTTCTAACTGCCCTGGCCTTTGGCCCCACTTGTCTGCCAATTTCTGTCCACAAGTCCCACATTTCCCGCTCTAGGGATACTGAGAATGTGAGCTTTCCAGTGCTTTAGGGATGCTCTTAAAAGACCAGTTCTTTGCTGACCTTTCAGGGACTAAGATATCAACTTTCCCCACACAGTCTGAATTGTTTGTTTACATTTGTTTTTCAGCCTGCCTAAGCCTCCGGCCCAGCCCACCCCTCAGCCCCCTTTTTTCCTACCCCTTCCCCTCCCTCCGGCCTCTTCCCCACCTCCACCCCAGCTCTCCTCTTTGTTGTCTCCTACCTGCTGGCCAGGCTCTGCCTGCAGTGCTGCCTGAAGGGCATCAGGTGGTAGTTCATGGCGTCCAGCAGCAGCTTCTGGCAGACCGGGTCGGTGCGCATGAAATCTACTGACTGGACCCGCTCCACCAGCTCCGGGGCAGGGATGAGCGCGAAGCGGAGGCGCTTCATGAGGTCGGGCGCGTACTGCATGCGGGTCTCGCGGTCGTGCTCCAGCCACAGCACGGACATCTGGAAGAGCGCCAGCTCCGACTCCACGGGGGGCGGCAGCGAGTCCAGCAGGGCGCGCATCTCCTCGAAGTTGAGCAGCAGCACATCCTCCACCAGGTACTTGTTGGCCAGCTTCTTGGTCTCCTCCAGGCCGTGCAGCGCTGCGATCTTGCACACCTGCTTGTAGTTCTGCACCGAGATCTGGTCGTTGAGGAACTGTACGCAGAGCTTGGTGACCTGGGGGATGTGCAAGATCTTGCTGACCGACAGCACCTCCTCCACCGTGTCCAAGGAGAGGGTCACGTTGGCCGTGTAGAGGTACTCGAGCACCAGGCGTAGCCCAATGGACGAGCAGCCCTGCAGCACCAGGTTGTTGATGGCCCGGGGGCTGGTCAGCAGCTTGTCGTCGGGGGAGGAGGAAGGAGTCCCGGGCTCCTCCTGTGGCGGCGGCTGCTGTTGCTGTGGCGGCTGCTGCTGCGGCTGCGGCTGCTGGTCCTTGGGGGCCCCCAGGCCGTCCTGGCCGCCGACCCCTCCCCCGAGAGGGGGGTGGCTGGAGAAGAGCGATCGGAAGTACTGCGAGCAGGAGGCCAGGACGGCCTTGTGGCAGTGGAACTGCTGGCCCTGGGCCGTCAGGGTCACGTCGCAAAACAGCTGCTTCCTCCAAAGCAGGTTGAGGCCGTGCAGCAGGTTGTCGCTGTGACTGGGGTCGAAGGTGGATGTCCTGTCCCCGGATCTGGACATGGCGAGCTGACTCGGCGCACCTGGCTTTAAACCCTCCTCCAGCCTGGCAGACAGGGGTGGGGGATGGGAGGGAGAGGAGAAGGGTAGTGGAGGGGGTGGGGTGTGGCCCGGGTGGGGAAGGGTGTGAAGGGGAGGGCAGGGCGAAGAACAACAATCAGTGCTCAGCTTGGCTCCGGCCCGGCGCACCTCCGGGCCCCGACCCTTGGGGGAAGGTCTGAAGGCGCTGGATCCGTGAGCGCCACCAGAAGGGCCCTGTCTGGGGTCCCGGCGCCCGTTCTGCTCTCTGCTACTCCTCTCGCCACCGCCCACACACTTCGTCCCTCACTTTCCTAAAACCACCCCGGCTCGGTTCTTGACAGCGATAGCGGTGGCCGCAGCGACGGCAAAGTGGCGGCTGAGGCCGAGATGCCTCGTGGGCTTGTGTCCATGCCGGGCCTGATGAAGGGAAAGGCCAGGGAGTGGGGAGCCCGGGGCGCCCCGAGAGTGCAGAGGCGACCGACGGAGGAGGTTCCAGGTCAACTTGCGCCCGCAGCTTTGCGTTTCGCAGTTGGTCCAGTTTTGGGGGGTGGGAACGGGGGCCAGACAAGCGTGCGGGTGGGCGATTCTCAGCGCTCCCAAAGCTGGGAGCCCTGTCGATTATCCGCGCTGCCCCGAGAAACTCCTGGGCTAATAGTCCGAGGGAGCAGATAAAGCCCTTTCTTCTCCCGAGAAAGTGCAGCGGAGCGCGGTGAGGGCCAGCTCGGTGGACGCGGCAGAGGCGGGAGCTGTCCTTATCAATTCTAGCTCATTTCCCTCACCCCGGCCCTGCCTGCTTCCCTGCTTCGCAAACTGTTGGTTTCCCCGTCACCACTCAGTTTTACTAATTTTCCAGAGACGCCTTTAAACCTGACAGGAGGGTCCTTCCAGCCCCTACCCCCGGGCCCCTCTCCCCCGCCCTCCGCATTTCAAGGAACAGAAGTTCAGACGAGTGTCTCCCCTTCCCTCGCGGGGCGGCACCGAGGAAGATGAGGAGGGAGGAAGTGGGGCTTCTGGGGTGGATTTAGAGCGAGAGCCAGGAGGGATTCGGGTAGACGGTCCTCCCTCCCGGGCACCAGGCGCAGTGGCGTTAACTCCAATAACTGTGAGAAGTTCAAGTTAACAGGCAGGTGTTGGGGCGGGGGGCGGGGGGGCTGCCTAATACGGGGGGTGGGGGCGGGGACGCAGTTCCTTGCGGGGTCTCTGCATCCCATCCCCATCGTCGCCGCAGCCGCAGTTTTCCAAGTCCCTCGGCAGCCCCCAGCGGCCCCCACCCCCACTCCGGCACCCCCACTTCCCTGGCCCTGGAACTACTTCTGTAAAAAGTCTGAGCCGCCCACATTTAGGCAAAGGAGGGCAGGATGGGGGAGGCTAGGCGAAATCGATATGCCAGGTCCTTAACCTGTAAATTGCACCTTCTAGGGCTGAGCAGAAAGGGACCCTCTGCCCACATCCCGCCCGCGCGCCCGCCCGCCAGCCGGGGACATCCGCTGCCGTCGCCGGCTCCGAGGGATCCCGCCGGACCTGCCCCTTCCACTGCGGCTCACTCTGCCCGGCCTGGCGCCGGTCCTGGACCGCCGGCTTCCTATTTATACCGGACTGGGCTCCTCTCCACTCACTTTACCATCCGGTTCCAGGTGGACCCTAACCTTCCTCGAGCTCCCTCCCCCGGCAGCACCCCCCCACACTCGCCCCCAAAGCTCTGGCT
>PVJD01017566.1:0-17127 GCA_004026545.1 Mormoops blainvillei | reverse complement strand
AACCAACGCTCGCGTCCTCCGGGGCTCCACTGCGCGCAGGTCCGAATGAGCCGGGGAACTTGCCGCCCAGGCCCGTCTGGGTCCTGCGCTTGGCCGGAATCCCAAAGTTCCTTTGTGGCACTAGGGTCGCCGACGCTGCCCCACAGAGTGTCTCTCGGGGCTGCACCTTCAAGTGGCTCCAAGGCCGCGTGGGCTGAGCGCACCTTCTGGGGACCAGGTAGCGGAGGAACCTTAACAGGCCCCAGTCGGGCCCACCGGGGCCCACAGCCCCGGCCCAGCCCCGGTCTCGCGATAGCTCGTCGTCTCGCCCCGCGGCAGCCCAGCCGGCGCTGCGCCCAGGACAGTGGCGCCCGCGCGCCCTCGGCCTCGCTCTGGTCCGCCCCGCTGTCCAGGCGTCAGGTAAGTGCACGTGGTGCCTCCAGTTGTGTCACTGGGTGTTTATCAGGGGCTTTCGTAAATTTATTTTTAAAATTCGTTGGAAGAGGAGCTAAGAACCCTCAGAGGCTGTGTTCTCCAGGGAAGGGCCAGCCCGTCTCCGCCGGTTTGTGGGGAAACTCGGCTACAGCAGGGGACGTTGCCAAATGGGAAGGGCGGGCTGTGCGTCGGGGATGCGCGTGGCTTCTCCCTCGACACGCGACACGTTAGCAGGCAGACCTTGGAGATGTCGCGGGGTGGGTTCCGGCCGCCGGCGGTGAAACGGGGCCGAGAGAGCGGTTGTCTTGCCTTCAGTTTGCAGAAAACGCCGCACCTGTGAGGCGCCTGAGCCAGGTGTGCCTGTGGCCGGACTGAGAAGCCTAAGCACATGGTTTTTATCAAAACTAAAATTTCAGGCTTTTCAAATAAAGTTTACATTTATAAGATCAATAATGATGGTAAAATCAAATTTAGAAAGAAATTTGATGGAATTTTAATTAGCACCGAGCCCGTTATTAGTATAAATTGTTAATTTTCCTTTTCCTTCTGTAGTATTGGCGCGCGCACACACACACACATGCATATACACAGTGTAAAATTAAGAAATCTTTTATTGGTTTGCTTAATTTCTTCAGAATAGTTTTACAACAGTGTCATGGGAAATTTATAGACTTCTAAATTCAGGAAATTAGAATTCTAAATACAAACTCATCTCTCCACAAGAGGAAAAATGTGCTAACAGTACACTTGATATTTAAAATAATTTCACCAGTGTTCAACTCACATATTTTAGTATTTATTTGAAATGTCACCATGAAAATGTTAATTTTGATATTTTCATCATTATGTTTAATCCGTTGGTATACGTATTTTTCAGTACTAGAAGATGATCCGTGCACAAATAAGATAAAACTGTTTCAATTTTAAGGTGATCATCAGCTGTAACTGCAGGTTGGGTTTTTTTACACCCTGGAAAGGAGACACTCTGTACCACATGGTCGTCTGAGGACTGCACTGTAGTAATGACGTTTCGGACTTCAGACTTTTTTTTTTTAATCCCCACCAGAGGATATGTTCACTGATTTTAGAGATAGAGGAAGGTTGAGAGAGAGAAACACCTATCGGCTTCTTCCGCTATGCACCCCAACCGGGGATCAAACCCACAACCCAGGTATCTGCCCTGACCGGGACTCAAACCCGCATCCCTTTGGTACAGGGGATGGAGCTTTAACTGACTGAGCCACCTGACCAGGGCTGGCCTTCAGACTTTTAAAAATGTTATTTACAAACCATTATGACCTGTGTTTTCTGGCAAATGAAAATATAATAAAGGAGTGTTCAGCGTTTTACAGTAAACCTCATACCCAATGACAAAATGTGTACGTGGACTTCAAAGGGAGGCTTTTCTTGAATTTTGCAGCAGCTGTTTTTTTTTGTTTGTTTGTTTGTTTTAAACCATTTTTTAAGCACTGATTCAAGCAAAAATCATGTTCCATATATCCCTTCAATTTCTACATGCACTTCAGGACTTGATGTGCCTTTCTTCATTATTACCCTCTTACACTCTTTATGTGGAATTTCACTTTTCACAAGTATGGTGTTATGGGCATAGCATTTTGGACTTTAATTCCCCTTTCCTCCACTGTGGTCTCCTGGTTGGTCTCAGACTCTGAAATCAGAGAGGCTAGTTCAGATGTGCAGTGAGGGAGCAGCTGCAGGACACTGTCTGTCTCTCTCGTTTCCTTAAGCTAATATTTTAACAGGGACGTCTTCACGGTGATTTTCTTTTGCTTTCTGCTCCAATGGGATGACTCTAATGGACAGAGTGTGGGCACAGATAAGAAAGAATAGTGACATTTTCACAGAATAGTGAAAAAGCTGACTTTGGTAAGGTCTAATTTGATGATATTCTGTTAAAATGTTTACAGCGGTTGCTTATTTCTGTGTTCATCTATATAAATCTTGCTCTGGCTAGACACTATGTGTTTGTAAGCACTCATCTGATTTAAATGCTTTTGTAGGGCATCAGAATTATTGGTTAAGAGCTAACTTAGTAGTGGGAGGCAACTAATTCAGTAGCCTGGATGGTACAGAGCTAGTTTTCTCCCGTACCTGTCATAATGTGTATGTACATTACATAGTATATGTATACACATGCATATATAATATACACGTTACACTGTAATATACATGTATGTATACTACATATATTGCATGTACAAATGCATATATAATACATGTTACACAAAATATAGTATATACTATAAAATATAAATGCTATTAATAGTTTATTATTGCGTACGAGGAAATACAGGGTTCAAGAGCTTAACTTCATCAGAGTCATGGGCCTAATGTGTTATATAAATTGGGTTTGAACCCACATGTTAGACTTGATATCCACTGGAACCTACCGTTAAGTTCTTTATTCTCTACCTATTTACTTACCTGTAAGCCCCCCATCTCATTATGAAGACCCGTGGTCCTCTGGTTTCTTTAGCAGGAGTGATGACCCCCACATCGGTCGCGTGTGCAAGGAGCCCATGACCCGCTGCATCCCTGCCCCCCGGGCAAGGGCTCTGTGTGGTGGCCGGGCTGCCGGGCTCAGCCACGTGCTACAACTGGCCAGCTGTGCAACTCGGGCAATACAGTTGACCTCTCTGTGGCTCAGTGTCCTTGTCATACATGTGGGTGGGACGGCACTGACTCCTAAAGGTGCTTAGGGTCACATTACGTGAAGCGCTGGGAACAAGGCCGTAGTTAACATCGTCACTTTTATGTCGCAGTACATTTTCTGGCTTTTTTTTTTCCTCCCTTCAGAAAGCATGTTCTGGGACACTTGGGTCTTGTGGTTGATAATCAGTTTGCTACCTTGTGAAAAGTAGCAGTTAGGGTAAATTTTGACTGGCTTCTCTTCTTTGTAATTTAGCATATTTCCATGATAGTTGATACACGTTTGGAAATAAAAGTAGTGTGACCAACACTAAGTACCTTAAAAATTTATAGGATTCTTAGCTTATGAAATTATTAAAGACATTTGAGAAACAAGGCTTACAGGATAGTTACACTTGAGAAAATATTGTTTATTCACATAATACCTTAGATACCTATTTTTGACAGTTATTAAGATTAGCAGTTAATGCTAATCTTAGCATAGCTTTTAAACATCTATTTCATCATCAGTATTGACACTGCGATTATACAGATGACAATTAGAATATTTTTATTGTTTATTTTGAGGATCACGGTGACCACATCAACATACAAATTAGGGATGTAATAGATATTTAATAGCCCAAAGCTTAATGCATTTGTTACGCATATAGCAAATTAAAACATTTCACTTTTTCTGGTGGAGGTATAACGACAATTTGTACACATCAAGTAAGAATGGATTTTAACGGTTTACCTTTCAATAATGTTTATCCATAGATTCCCCCAAATGTATATTCCAGAGATTTGGGGATGTGCCACAATTTCTCTCAAATTGATGTATGTTCAAGGAGCACGTTGGGATAGGAGAAGAGCCCAGAGATTCAATAAAATACAGAAACAACCTCATGCCCTTATTTTTGGTTTTACCTAACAATTTCAAAGAAAGAAAAAGAGAGAAGTGAAAAACATCAATTAAACAAATACGATTTTGTTCCAGCACAGCACAGGTATAGCTTTCCTCACAAAATGATGTAAAAGTGCATTTGAAGAGAGGGTGTATTTTCCCCTTCATGTGCTGCTGGCCCTGTCTTATTTTCGCACTTGGCAACGGCCCTGGTGGCTTTATAACTCCAGGACTCCCGGGGCCTCTTCCTGTGCAGCGGTAGACAAAGTATGTCTTCAGAGTCAGCACGTGAGTCCAGAGGAGATATAAGGACACACGACAGGGCTGGAGTGTCAGCAGTAGTCTTCGGGGACTAAGTGGAGGGAACATGGAGGAAGAGCGCATGGCATTAAGTGTGAGAGAGCTCGCTTCCTGTTGTTTTTTAAATAATTAACTCAGGAGTGGACATACCTGAACATCTAAGCAGGGACGACGCTTAGCCCAAGGAAAGAGTATCGAGTCTGACGTGGTCAATGACCGGGGAACGCTGAAGTCGCTGTTCATGTTTCTGCATGAACTGCACTCTCTTCCTCCAGAGAGAGAAAGGAAGGCAATTGGGGTAGACCCGTTGTTTGCAGAGCTCCTTCTCTATGATAAGGAACGAATAGCTGAGTGAAGAAAGGAAGAAACCAGTGCGGCTGGGAAGGAAGGAAGGAAGGAGGGAGAGAAACACGTTGACCTCGTCTGGCGCCTCCCAGCCCTGGTGAAGCAGCCATGACGCCGTAACCCACGGTTTCGCTTCCTAAGGAAAACGCCACAGAAGTCCTCAGCTACCAGATGGTGTGAAACAAATTTTGAAATGATTCAAGGTTTCTCTGAAATTTTTCCAGCAACCTCGTGCAGGTGTTTTTAATAGAGAAGTATGCCCATCTGCAAATGTTTACACACACAAGTGTCATCAGTGGATCCACAGATTCAATGCAGTGGACACTCAGCAGGCTCCTTTTGTAAGTAGAAGCACATGTGATTAATTTTATTTACAGTAGCTTATTGCAGTGTGTACTTTCCCAGGAATGAAACAATGAGGAAGATGTGGAGGCAGCTGTCTGTGATTTAGCAATCAAGCATTTTGGACCAAGCAACTAAGCTATTAAATACTCCTTCTAGAAGGATTTTTTGGACATTATCTGCCATCTAAAGCTCTCAACATTCTTTTTTTTTAATATATTTTATCGATTATGCTATTAGAGCTGTCCCAATGTTTCCCCTTTGACCCCCCTCCCCCTGGTACCCCCTTCCCTCCAGCAGTCCCCACCCTTAGTTCGTGTCCATGAGTCATACGTGTAAGTTCTTTGGCTTTTCCATTTCCTACACTGTTCTTAACCTCCCCCTGTCTATTCTGTACCTGCCATTTATGCGTCTTATTCCCTTCAGCTTCTCCTTCATTCTCCCCCTCCCCCCGCCCCGCAGATAGCCCCCCATGTGCTCTCCATTTCTGTGATTCTCTTCCTGTTCTGCTTATTAGCCTTTTTAGATTCAGCTGTTGGTAGTTGTGAATTTGCTGCCATTTTAATGGTCATAGTTTGCAGATTACCTTTTGTATGGCGTTTTCCACTCATGAGAAGCATCACTGCGTATCTGTGCACCCTGTGACCCTCGCCTGACTGACACATCACAGTGGCAGTGGTCCCAGCCCAGAGGGAGCATGTAGTTCATGGAAAGGGACAGAGAAGAGGGAGTAGGCAGCGAGCCTCCATGAGATATTTCATTTATAGCCATGCACGCCCGCAGCACGCGCACACACGGTCAAATCGTCTCATTCGCAAGAAACAAACAGGAAAAGACAATCTTTTATTTTTAAGAAGAGCCCATTTTTATTTTTATTTTTATTTTTAACACAGGTTAAAATTCACACACTTCCTCAATTACTAAAAATGTGTGTATGTATAGCTCTGATGCAGGCTTGGGTGTTTTCTTCAGTTGGCACTCATTTATAGACTGATGGGGTTAAGAAAATATTACTTCATTCTGTAAAACTTCTGTAAAAAAGAACTAAAAAAAGGTAACATGCATAATTCTCACCATTCCCTACGGTCTGACTTGGAGTCTCTTTCTCACATAAATTAATTCTAAAAAATTGTATCTGTCATTACCAATATATCTACATCATTGTGCTTCTCATCAATTTAGCTGGGCTAACAAAATCCCCTAAAGGAAAATACAGTAGAATATAGATTTTATGCAATTAGGGAGACCATGGGGTGTCAAAGCTGTGTTTAAAATATAATAGGGTAATAAATGTCATTTTTGTTAAAATTATAGGTGATATGTTTAAACTAGTAAATCTTTTATTTCAAATATTTTAAGATTTTTAAATAATAATTATTATAAAAGGGATATATTTCTAAATTTTTACAATAGAAAATTCCTTATGGTAAAGAAAAGTAGTAGAATTTAGGGAGGGGTTGTTTCTTTTTTAAAAATCTTTAGCACCTTTATCCTAATATACTGAAACCAGTGTGAAAGTAAAATAAAAAGACAAATTTATTATTAATTGATTTTATTTAATGAATAACAAAAAGAAAACAGTGTTAAGAAGACATTGACCTTGGACATTACTATTTCAATGAGCTAAACGTCTCTGATTTACATTCTCTCAGCTTTAAATTGACACTGAATGCCCCCCAAAAAGGGGGGGTTAGGTAAGTCTTTGGCTGCGTGTGCTCTGTCTTAAAAATAACCATATGCCAATTTTTTGTGATGAAATCATTGCTGTATCTGGATTGAGAAGCATTTCACATTCACCTTATTTAATAATCCCTACCCTTCCTCAAAAAAAAAAAAAAAAAAAAAGAAGAAGAAGAAGAAGAAGGAAAAGACAGTCCCAAAGGATGCATTTGAAAGCTTCATCTCATCCTACTGTCAGCCAGCATCCACTCTCCCTATGTAAAATTGCAGGAGTTGTTGGAGAACCGGACTTCCATCAAATTTATAATTCTATACATTGGTCCAAAAAAAAAAAATCCCTTAAAAGTAATACAGCTGGAGAAAGAGGAGATCGAACAATGCCACCAAACATGCTCAGTTGCCTTTGGCAAAGCTTTGAAATACTTCTGGAGAAAGACTGGCCACAGCAACATGTGGTGAGAGAAGGTGCTCCAAGCATTGGAAAAATCAACACTAAACCTGGTCAGAAGTTAGTGTCACTGAGGAGAGTGCGGGCCATGAGGCATGGGTGGTCTAGATCGATTCAGACCCCAGCAGGTGACATTGTGTCCGCTGTGGGAAGTGGTGGTTAAGCTGGACCACTGAGCCTCCCTAAGCCTGAGTCTGGGTGATGGAAGCCACCTGGAGGGTAACTGGAGTCAGAAGAGGGTGACGGTGAGGGGCTCATTTTGTCATCGGGATGGTGTTGGCAGTCTTGGTGGTCATAGTAAGACATGAAAGTGGGAAGGGTAGACAGGGTGGTTTTCACAGAAGTGGGTGGCAGAAGAATTGTATAAGCTAAAGAGAGGCAGAGATGAAAAGGTGAACGTGAATTTTTAAAATAATGATATATTAATTTGCTTGGACGGCTGTAACAGAATACCACAGCGGTGGGTGCTTAAACAAGAAAAATGTATTGTCCTCAGGGTTAGGGAAGCTAGAATCCCAGATCAAGGTGTCAGCAGGGTTGGTTCCTTCTGAAGACTATTTGGAGGAAACTGTTCCATGCCTCTTCCCTACATTCTGACAGTTTGCTGGCAATTCTTGGCATATGTTGGCATATAGGATATTGGCCAAAAAGTCCATATGATTTTTTTCTGTAAAATAGAAGACACGTTTTTTTCATTTTCACCAATAACTTTATTGCTTTGATATTTTGAATACGTCAGCTATCTCCTGCATGATATAACATTGATTGTTTTCAATTAATGTCTCGATTTGATCACTATCAACTTCATCTGGTCTATCCAACCATGGAGCATTGTCCAGAGAGAAATCTCCAGAACAAAACTTCACAAACCACTTTTGACACATTCGATTGGCCACAGCACCTTCTCTACACACTGCACAAATCTTTTCTTTTTTTTTTGGCATTTCAGTTGCATTTTTACCTTTCCTGAAATAATAAAGTGTAATATTCTGAAAATGTTGCATATTTCCTTCCATCTTCAGTAATAAAATGGCTACACAAAACCTGACCAATTTTGAAAAGCTTTTTTTTTAAAAATGCATGCTGATATGACAGCTGTCACAGTACAATCTGACAAAATTGTTTCGAATGAAGTTAAAGACAACTAAGCACTACTAGAACCATCTGACTGAAAAAACCCAAATGACCTTTTTGGTCAACCCAGTACTACTCTGCTTTCTCCCTCTTATGTATCATTTTAAAAACATATAATTTTCTTTCTGTCTGGGGGAAAGCACAAGTGTGTCCTTAAACTTCAACACTAAAGCGTCGTACAGCAGCTTATTTATGTTCTGTCTTTGACTAATCGGAGACTCTCTTTACCAGCTAACCCTTTCCTCTGTCATGAAGTCATGAATGAAAATCCCTCAGTGAGGAATTATCTTATTACTCCACAACCTAATTCCATTTGGCAATAATATTCCAATTTTTATGCCAGATATATCCAGTACACTCGAACTGTTTTAAGCATATTTTCACCATATTACATCTGGCGAAATACTATTTTCTTCATTGGAGAAAAAGATATCTTTCAGTCTTTCTATTTAAATTCAGGTTTTCTAAAATATCCATAAGTAATCTTAACTTTATCCCAATGTTCTTTAAACCACGATTTATTTCATAGCATCCTGTGGTCATGCCAACTGTATATTATTTAAGGATCAATGTAATTAAGGATATTATATTTGGGTTATTTAAATTTAGACTCTTTCTTCAGTCCTACTTACAAAGACCTATTTCAATGTTAAGGTTTGGTTTTGAAATCATAGTTGAGAAAAAGCAACCCAATTTTTACAAATATTTTTAACATAAATTAGGAATGCTTACAGCTAAATATAGTGTGCTAGGATTATTCCAGGTTTTAAAAATCAATATTAAAGAGCAAATAGAGAAATGTAGGTACAAATGCAACCTACTTCATGAAGAGTATCAATCCATTTTTAAGAGTTGAGAAATTAATTTTTAAAATATAATTTATTTTTCAATTACAGTTGACATACAATATTATTAGTTTCAGCTGTCCAGCAGAGTGATTAGACATTTATATAACTTATGAAGTGATCACTCCCATAAATCAGGGTCGGGAAATGTTGACAGATTAGTTATATTTGCTGTTGAGGATACACTTCACTTTAATGGATATTGTTTCTCATGTATATTATACAACATTTATATACATATGTATATATATGCAGATGTAGATTTATATATACCTAGGAGAGATATATACACACATATATATGATACCTACAATATATTATACACGTGTCCTAGGATATATGTATCCCAGTGCTGTTCTACTTTTGTGGAAATCGTTAGAGGCCAGCAAACATCAAAGCCTGCTTGGAGAATCACGCCCTTCCTTGTTTGCACTTTTCACTTGCACTTCTTTGTCTACTTCAGTTACTAAGGTTAGGCTAAGGGTCGAGTGGGCTCCATTTGTTGTATTTGAAAATACGGAGATAGCATATGGTAAGCTGCTCTGACGCTTATTTAAGTTTATAAAATGATTCCCATTACCCTACTAAAATAGAGCATTAATGCAATAAACAAAATTGTCAGGGACATAGAGTCATAAAAGTAATGCACAATTTATTAGTTCACATTGATCAAGAAAGATATTCTAGAACTAAATTTAACAGTAGCTCCGGCAGACACCTCAGGCATGAAATATTAGTGGGCTGAGAAATGGAATAAACCGAGCCCCTGGCATTAACCAGTCAGTATTTTACTTTTTGGTCTTACCCTTTTCTTATACCGCACAGGCTCTTCGACGGCTGCCCACACCTAGAACACCTTTTCTGTCACTACGTGTTGGTCTGCACAGGTGGGAGAGCCATGGACCTTGCTCGAATAAGCAAGGGTCTCTAAGTGACATATGTAGGCAAAACGTCCTGGGTTTAGTGTGACAGTGTTTTGCAAGAACAAGCAACTAAGGATGCCCAGACTCTGTGCACCTGTGGCAACGCCAGTCCCAAACCCATTAAGTAGGCATCTGTGTTCAGGAGAAGGACTGTTATGTTGCATTTGCTAACATAAAAACCAAAGCTAATTTATACATTGCTACAGTAAATCAGAGAAGAAAACATGACCACTTCAAAAAGTTTTAGTTGTCAGTGTTCCATTGTTGTTGTGTTTTGTTTTGCTTTGTTTCTCTCTAGGCCATAGAGAACTTTGTAGATTCAAAGTATCTACATGTGAGAGGATATCCACCTCCCAATATAATTTTCCAAGTAGTTGTAGCAGCAATAATTAGTCATTTGGGGATCTTTGAAAACCTGATTAAAGCTGTAAGATCTCTTCTCGAAAGCTCCATTGTAAACATTTTTCATATATTTCAATAAGTATGCTAAGATGTAGGCTGTTCTTTTTTAAGAAACCCCCAAAATGACTTAAATAAGGTAGAAACGTGTTCGTCTCTCAGTGACAAGCCAGTCTGAGAGGACGGGACAGCTCTGCTAGAGATTCCGCGCCTTCCCCTCGTCACGGCGGCCCCGGTTGTCATTTGCATCCCTGCGGTCTGAATAAGACCGCCGCTCTGTCTGTCTGTCAAAGACGAAGAAGAAGAGCGGGAGGAAACAAGGGCTCAGCAGCTCCGTTTGTATAATTTCAGGCAGTTCATCAGCACCTGGCAGCACAGGGGCCCCCAGCTCTAAGGGCAGCTAAAAATAAAACCCACAACTGAGCAACCGTTTCCCCGGGGAGAGCGCCCTCCAAAGGAACGAGACTAATGAACAGCGACCTGCCGTAGTGGGGTTCGCTGAACTCTGGCTCTCTGCAGAGCTTTCAATGACATAACACTTCAATATTTCTCATAGGTACGTTTAGCCAAGTGTGAGAAGTTTATCTGATACTTAAAGGCGTTCCAGCACCCCCAATCCCGCCAGTTTTAAAGAACCCGCCCCCCCACATTGTGCTTTCTCCTTGTTTTCAGGGTCAAAACACTGGGGACAGTTCTTGATAGTTCTTGCTCTTACCATTGCATGTCCAGCTCACGTAGTCTCGTCAGTTCTCCTACCAGCTACACTCTTGACAGCCGCTCCACGACTTCCCGCTGTCACCACCCCGGTCAAAGCCCTCAAGTTAACATAATCATCGCTTCTCATGCCTGGCTTATTTTGGGAGCCTGCTCACTGGTCTGCGGTGGTGTGTTTGTTCCTTCCTCATCCCTTCCCATCATAAAGCCAGATTAATCTTTCAAATATTAAAAAATAGGATTGTATGACACCCAAACCTAAATGTGTAGTGCCTTGTCACTTCTCTCGGTGGTATTTGGGATGTAGTAATGCAACATCATGCATCCATGGCCCTATCTCGCTAATGTAATATCAACCCGCCGCCCCACACCCCTCTTCTAGGCTCCCGCGATCTCTCTGTGCCCCAGCATACCAGCCCGCTTCCCAGCCCAGACCTGCTGACAGTGCTTTTTCTTCTCCCACAAAAGCTTTCCTCCTACTGCTCCCCCTTTCAAAACGTTCTCATTGAAAATTGTGTTAAAATGTTTTTTTGCAGAAAATCAGAATAGGCATTCAAATTTTTGAAAAGGATATGATGGATTTTTCTGGTTAAGCTAATTTATTTGCATTTGTTATTTATCTCCTTATTTTTTACTTATATATAAATGACTATATTGCCTAGCTAATAAAAAAAGGAAGCATCTAATAATTTTTATAACCTCAATTGTAATGGGTTGAACCCTTGCTGGTTTGATCAATGAAGCTGTGCCTCTTCTCTGCTAACAAACGTGGCGCCAGATGGTTTCTGAGCGTGCACAAGAGAGGGGCGTCTGCATTTAAGCATGGCAGGTGTCAACTTAAAGTTTTATTTCTGCCAAGAACTGTTTTATTCAATTGTCCTCCTCTCCTATTCTGGTTTTCCATCTAATGACTTTAATTTTACCATAAAGATGCTCAAGGTTGATGAGTGTTTACACTGTTCCTGGTGCCCTGTGAGGTGGTTCTTACTCATTCCAAGTATATAGTTTCTTATTGTCCCCAAAGGCACTATTCCCTTGCTCCCAGAGCAGTGACGGATTCAGTAAGAAGGTCTCCGCACCTCACCAAGCTGTGGCCTTGTGGTCCCAGACCTACATTGCTTTAAACATATAAAAATTTCACCTCTTAACATTTGTCCTCCTATAGACCACAATTGAATAGTCAGTTTAGAATGCTCTCAACTCCACATAACAGAGATACCCAACTCAAATTAGCTTAAAATTATAATCCCAGAAACTTGGAGTACAAAGTTTATGTGAGGGATTCTAAGCATAGGAAATGCATATTTTGATCAATAGAAAAATTGCTGATTAATTTATTCTCCCACTTACTAGCAATTACCAAACATACATATATCATACACACATATCTGTTTCAATAAAGATTATAGATGACCTTATATAACATCATAATCCATTTTATATTGAGTCTAAATAAAGGAAGATATTAGAATTCCAAGCCTGCATGACTCTAAAATAATAATACTAAGTATACATAAAGCAGAAGTTGATAAGGCTAAGAGAATATAAATAAATACGTATATATAGTCAGAAAATTTAACCCTCATCTCTTAATAGAAAAAGAAAAAAGCTAAAAAATATAAAAGCTAATCAAACCCAAATAAATAATGATTGGAAATAATATGGAAAATTACATTAATGAAATATGGAAGAAAAGAGAATCAACATATTTGTGACATAATCAATACTGCTCTGCAGTGAGAAAGTTACAGTCTCTTCAATAATTAGTGTCGGGTCAATTAGATCCTTTGAGGGGAATATTGGATTCTTAAATTACATCATTCATAAATATCAATTTCAGTTGGATTGTGCCTATAATTGTGACAGATAAAGCAATAAACTTTCAGAAGCAAATTTACAGGACTATTTTTATGACAGAGGGTAAGCAGAGATTTCTCAAATAAGAAGCAAATATTGGCCATAAATGAAAAAAAATGCTAACACTGACTATGTTAATAATTAGAACTTCTGGTCATCAACTGTTCCATTGATACAATGAAAAAAACTCACAGCAAGAGAAGATATTTGCAATGCTGGTATCTGACAAAGGACCTGTTCTTGTAATATACAAAGAACCCCTAAACATTAATAAGATAAAACTACCCTGTTCGGTAGCAAAAATGGCAGAAAAACTTCCTGGGTGCTTCATACAAGAGAGGCTGTTTAAATAGCCAAATGATATAGGAAAAGGCATTTCATTTCATTAATCATTAAGGAGATGCAAATTAAAACCACAATGAAATTCAACTACACACCTGTCAGAATGACTAATAACTACCAAGTGTTACTGAGAATGTGGACTGACTTCGAGTCTCAGATACCACTAGTTGGACAGTAAAGAGACAAACCCATGCATTAATACAGCATGATCCAGAAATTCTGTCCCTAGTTACATATGTAGCAGAAATCACATCAACCCACTACAACAAATTATTCTTATTGCTATGAATACTCAAAAACAAGAGTGAATTGTAGCTCCATACAGTGACACAAATGTCACCCACCTACAAAGACGATGTTGAACAAAAGAAACCAAACACAAAGCACAGGGGGACTGGTCAGTGTGACTCCACTGAAGTCCCGAAACAGCAGAACGAGTCGGATGTGAGGAGGGTGCTTATCCTGCGGGACAAGTCACAGAAGGCCAGCGGCGCTCTGGGGTCCTGGTGATGTTGATTTAGGTGCTCTCAACCTGTGTTTACTTTGTGACGATTCACCCCGTTGCATGCTTATGATTTCTGCATTTTTATTTTGATATAAAACGTACATAGGCCAGGCCCTGGCTGGGTAGCTCAGTTGGTTAGAACATTGTCCTGAGACGCCAAGGTTTCAAGTTCAGTCCCAGGTCAAGGCACGTGAATGCATCCATAATTGGAACAACAAATCAGCGTCTCTCTCTCTCTCTCTCTCTGTTTACCTCCCTCTCTCTAAAATCAATAAATAGAAGTTAACAAAATTTACATAGGTCATGTTGCAATATACTACAGGTAACTAGGTAATAAAATGGTTTTATTAGTTGGTTTCTACATATATTGTTTAGTTAAGGCATAGCTACAATATTTAAAAATTACTGCTAAAATAATTTAGAGAATCACAAAGAATAAAATAGGTCAGTTTCAAAGCACCGAAGCACAATACAGTGTCATGGATCTATTTGCATAACATGTTTGTCATGACAAGTGTAGTATAAATAATGTTCTGCAGTATATTGATGTCGAAAGTCATGGGCAAAAGCTAATCATACCTGTTTTGTGTGATTTTTTTAAAGCTCTTTGAAAACCTTGGCACGTGTATATTTTTAACCACTTTATAATGTTTAAAAGTCAACATACTTATAAAAAGGTACAAAAATTACAATTGTTTTAAAATTACCCCCACCCCCCAAAAATCTCATGGTGCTTCAGCAACATTTTATTTCAAAGCAAAACTCACAGAAACAACAATTTCTGACACCTTTTTCCCCCTCTAACCCAGACTGTCCTCTGAGCAGACCATGTTAAAGGGAAGCCAGTGCTCATGAAGCGACTGAGAATACAATTTGGGAGTAGAAGCCCGAGGTAATGAAATTGTTCTATAGAATCATGAGGTAGGAACTTGCCTCTGGAGGATGAGGATCAGAAAGTGGCAACTAGCCATCAGGGAAAGGCAAAGACCAGTGAAACTGTCGCCATCCAAGTGCTATTTAAAAAAGATTTTTAAAAAGTGGATCTCGTGGCTCCTGCATGAACAAATTCCTCCACAAGTAAACCTGTCTGTGAAATATATAGCGATAGGAAACTTTAGTACATGGTGTTGTGACATCCTGTAAATCCTAGAAAAAACAAACCCCAAAACATTACTTTTTATTTGACATATAGAGCACGTTTGGGGCAAATTACTGTGTATGATATATGTAAAGTGTTACAAATCATTTTTTGTGGGGTCTTTTTGTTGCTTAGTAACAGGGGAATGGAAGGAGTGGTAAAAATAGGTCACTATTAAGTGAGGGACTTTCTTGTTTTTTGTGTCAGGAAATATTGTTTGAGGATAATAATAGACATAAATCAAAATGTGCGTGCATTGCTGAGACAGCCCAGGCCCATGAGCCTGGCTGTTTCTTCCCATCACTCTTCAGCCCTGTTTTCCCTTCTGCCGTGGTGATAAACATAAAGCAAGCAGGTCATCCCTCTTATGCTCCCATCAATGTTAACAAAGTTTTAATGGCGTATCAGCACTTCAAATTATGTATGAAACGAAATCACACTCATTGCACGCTCACGGGTACTGCCGGCTCTCATCACAACAGTAACCGCTGTTCTGGGATTTCCAAACGCAAGCGACTCATTCTTTTTTTGCAAACAAAATAAAACGTAAAATGTATGACTTCATTAAAGTTTTGATTTTAATGTCAATGGCGAATATAAGTATCTAGGACGTTTAATTTAAACTGATTTAGGTAATCACTTTGCAGGTGTGCTACATTAATTATAATCACATTAGCCTAGTGGTGGTCTAATTAGGTGTTTGTTTGTGTAATGCAGGTTAGCCTGAAGTCACTGAAGACTTCTTTTATTAGATTTTAGGAGAGACATAAAACACTATAAGGATTTATTTGCCATAATGAAAAGGTATGACCTTGGATTCTGCTTCCAGATACCCAGAAAACAATGATTAACTGTGAATAAAGTGCATTTTAAAAAATCCAGATATAAGTAGGCACTAGAAACAGCCAAATGAGGGGGGACAAAAGCAAAACAAAAAAACTAGAAATTAATAGATGCTTAGAAGGAGGGAATTGTACAATGGAATAGTTGCATTTACGTGGCTTTCCACGTGTGGGCATAGTCAGGTTTGCACACCAGGGGGCAAATAGAACCCCATCCAACAGCCATGGTGCCGCTTGGAACATACTGAAGAGCTTTCAGAGCTGGTACATGAGGCGACAGATTGTAGTAAGGAAAGGACCATAGTGGGGTGAGACCCCCGCCACCCCCCGCCAAACAGAAGAGATGCCACGAATCTGAAAGGCCAAGCTGAAGACTGAGGCCCGAGTCTTGGTCACAGCTGATGCCCACCATAGGAAGCATGATGTTTGGAGTCTGAGTCCAGCCGAGGTGAATGTCACATAACCAAAAAATCACCAATATACTTAAAAAACAGAATCAAGGATCTGTAAAACTCTTCCCTTCACAATGACTAGTCTGCAGTAAAAATGATCAAGCAAAAACACACGGCATGAGAAGAAACATTAGTCATAGTTGAGATAAAAAGCAGTCAATACAAACTGAGTCGGGAATCGGATTGAAACTGCCAGTTAAGAATTAAAGGAGAATAAGCTCACAGTGAAGTTACTGGTGGGTAGGCGCATCAGGAAATGGAAATTATATGAAAAAAATGTAAATTCTAGAACAAACTTGTACAGTACCTGGAAAGAAAAGCCCGGGGATGGGATTAACCACAGGCTGGAGAGAGCAGAAAAATGAGGAATTAAAATTGAAGTCGATACACAGGTTTACAATGTGAAGGGCAGATTTTAAAAATGATTAAAAAAATAACAGATCATCCATATGACATGGAATAATATCAAGCATCTAATAACACCTGTGTCACTGGAGGCCCAGAACAATAAGGAAGAAATTTTTTTTCTAAATAAATCCTGGGAAGTTCTCAAATTTTGTGAAAAACAAAATATTATAAACAAGGAGCCCAGCAAACCCAAAGCAAGTACATACAAAGAAATAAATGGCACGATATATTGGTAAAACATAGCAAACTGATGAAAAGAAAATTTTGAAAGAATTTCTATTCTTCAATTAAACAAAAAAAAAATCACATTTCACACAAAGAACGGCTCCATTCTCATACATACAAATTGGAAGACAGAGACGATGGAATGGAGCTATTCATATTCTTAGGGAAAAAATGTCAACATATAATTTCACTTCTATTAAAAAGCTTTTGAAATAGAATCAAAGTGATATAATTTTCTCATGAATGAAATGTGAGAGA